>JAHBCN010000130.1:0-273029 GCA_019359885.1 Listronotus oregonensis
AAATAAACAAAAAAACGTTTGGAAGGCGGGGAACAGATCGAAAAAAAAAGGAAATTAAAAATGCACGCGGGACCCTTGGTTCCTTTTCCCGGATTTCAAAAGAAACAGTAAAATTTTGGTGAAAAAAATTTTAAAAAGTCCCAATCATTTATTTGTATATATGACATTTAACAGCCCTAATTTTTGTGTGAACAACCTGATAACATAGCTAGCCGACGCACAGTGTTAGGAACTTATGGTAAAAGGGGCAAAAGTCATAACTCTGTTTTAAAATCCCATTTAAAAAAAAAAATTACAAACCCACGTTCACTTTCGGGATTTTTTTTTTTGGTGTCACGACTGGGATGGTTGTCCGCCCCTAAAATAACCAAATATTTATTCAAAGTTGGGGGATTTTTTTTGGAAAAAAAGTTACCCATCCTTTTATTTTAGTTGGGGTTTTGGAATAATTTTTTTATGATTTTTTGGGGGGAAATAAACAGCCCTTTATTTTTTTTTTTAGGGAAAAAAATTAAAATATTGATATTTTAAATAAATTTTAATATAAAACTTTTTAATCTAAAAAGTTTTAAATTTTTTTTTATATCAAAACCCAGTTCATTATTATTTAATTTTAAGTTAGTTTTTTATCCAACAAAAAGGGGGAATCCACAAAATTTTTTAATAAAATACTTTTCTAACTGAAAATGGTTTCAAGAGCTTTCCGATTTAACTTTTCTGAGGCACTAAATGGGGATCGAATGTCAACAAAAGCGTTCAATTATATGGGTATTCCAAATTTTCGGGGATTTACGGGCATTAAATCGAAATTTTCGACATTCTTTTGTTTTTTCCCAAAAGCATCCCCCGGTGACCATGGAAAATAAAAATTCATTAACCCCCCCTCGTGAATAATAACTTATAAACTGTATTGGATTATTGGCAAATATTTTTTTTTTTTATTTGATTTCACTTTTAAATTTTTTAATTTTTACTATATGAATTTTGCACAAACCCCAAAAAAAAAGTATCCCAAAAAAAATTGACGCATACGATAGTTTTAATTTTTAGGTGATTTACCAAAAGCAACTAATTTATTTCCTTGCGTGTGGCTCCCCAAATAATACACAATATTTTGAAACACTACCATTAAAATTGGGAAAAAGCATTTCGCGAGATTTTTGAATTGTTCACGGAAAACATGCTTTAATTGTTTAGATGTGTTGATAATAAGTTTTTTTTGAATACAGCCTTTTTTCCCAGTATAATGTATAAAGCCTGGATTAACCCAAAAATGTCATTTTTAATACGATCTATAATTTTACGGGAACTAAAACTACCAACAACATAAATTCACCAGTACGAACCCCCCTTCAAACCTTTGTTTGTAAAAGGGTATGTCAAAATCTATTAAATCCCCATTTGCAGAAAGTTTTTTTCAGTTCTGATTGAATATTTTTTAATTTTTAAAATTTTTTAAACTATTTTTTTTTAAAGATTTTTAAGATCTATGTCAATAAAATTTTGGTTTTTAATTTTTTCAGGGAAAAAATTTTTTTTCTGCAAAAAAAGCGAAATACCCCACAAACGTCTTTATGAAGGGATTCACAGATTTTTAAAAATTTAAATTTTTAGTAGACATTTTTAAATTAATATGTGTTTTAGGGTTTTTACTTTTTCCCATTATTTGTACTAAGGGTTAGGGGAACCCTTTTTTGCAGCTACCATCAACAAACAATTATTTTTTCCCTAAATACTTTGTACTATAGGTTTAAATTTAGGATTTTCGTTTTTCAGAGTTCTCCCCAATTTTCGTGGCTCCCCCTGGACCTGGTTCGGCTCTTATTTCAAGTTTTTTAAGAATGAAATTTAAAATACCCACCTCTTTAAATTTTTCAAAAAAACAGTCTTTTTTAAATTTTTGGTCAAATCATGGAAATTGTCCCAAAAGTAAAAACCCCATTTTTGGCATTAAGACTGCTTTTGCAAAAGCGGGGCCATTCAAAATTAAATTTTTTCCGAGAAGCATATCTAAAAAAAAGCTAAATAAAAAGGGTTTTTTTGGGGAAAAAAAGGGTAAAAAAAATAAAAAATATTTTTTACTATATTAAAAAAAAACGGTATATTATGCTAAAATTTTCTAAACCCCGTCTTAAGTTTAAACTTCTGTTTTTTTTTATATTATATGTTTTAATAACGAAAAAATACAAAAAATATATAATTATTCATACCTTTTTTATTAACCTCCCTTTAAAAGGACTTGTTTAGTTATTTTTACTCTTATTTCACACCAACAAAATCAAGTCAAAAACCATGTTTTTTTTAAGGGTTTTTTAAATATTTACTTGCATACCAAAAGGTTTATTAAATTATTTTCAAAAAATTTGGGAAAAAAATTAATTTAACCCTTTTTGAAATTAAAATTTTTAAATTGAAACATAAAAAAAATTTTTTTTAAAAGAATAATAAAACGAAACTTGATAGACAATTTATCTTAGTTTAAAAATTCAAAATCTTTCTGAAGTTATTAACCCTTTTTTAGGGGACAAGTAAAATTTGACTTTTTTTTAGTGAGACTATTTTTTTTTGGAAGCCCCTTTTCCAAAAAGCTTCCCAGACGAGTCCAAAACCGAACTTTTTTCTAGTTGAAATTATTCAGATAATAATGTAAAAAATGAAGGGGGATGAACTTTATGTAAAAATGACTTTAAAAAGAGAAAAAAAGTGTTGAAAAAAATTTTTGTAAGTTTTTTTTTTATTGCAATACATCCGAAGTCACCCCTTTTGTTTTTTATAAAAAAAATATATATATAAAATATATTTATAAATATATATTTTAAAATATAAAAATATATATTTAATATATATATATATATATATATATATATATATATATATATATATATATATATATTATATTAATTTTAATTTTTAATAATAATAATAATTAATTTTTTTTTAGTTAAAAAAAATTTTTTTGGCAAAAAAAAAGGGTCTTTGTAGGCCAAAAGAGGTTTTCACTGTATTTTAGACAAATGGAAAATTAAAATATATTTTAAATATTTAGCATAAAAAGGGGGGCTTTAGTTTTTTAAATTTTTTTAATTTTGGAAAAAAGATGGTTTCTAGGTGTCATGTCAAGTCCCCGTTGTTTAAAAAATGCCACCCCGTGAGTGAACTTTTAAAGGATCTATAATCAAAAGGTTTTTAAAACAACAAAAAGATTCCACTTTTTGGGTTTTAACTTTTTTGATGCTTTTGTTAAATTTTTTAAAAAAAGTTTTTTTTTCTAAATATTTAAAATATGATATTTTTAATTTTTTTTTGAAAAAAAAATAATCAGAAATTAGACAAAAAAAGGGTTTTTTTAAAAAAAATGAACTTGTAGTAAAAAAGGTTTTTAAAATTTTTTTCCAAAAGGTTACAAAAAACAATAAAATATGATATTCAAGTAGGAAAACATCTAAATTTGTATTTTTGAAAAAAAAAAAAAAATTATTTTTAAAGATTGTAAATATTTTTTTTAAAATCCCGTTGTTTTTTTAAAATTTTGATTATATTCTTTTTAAATCATATGTATACTTTTTCCCCTTTTCCCTGTAAAAAATTAAAAGGGATTAATTGTACAAAAATGTAATATTTTAATACCTAACGATTCTAAACTTTACCATTGTTAAAATCATCACAAATGCTCTTTTAAAAAAGGGGATATTTTTTTGGGTTGTTTTCCAAAGTCGTTAAAAGTTAAAAAACGGCCCCCTTTTTTAAAAATGGGAATTACTGTTTATTTTTAAAACCTTTTTTTTCCCCAAAAATTTTTTTGAAAATGTAATTTTTCATTAAAGTTAATCTATAGCTTTTTTAAAAATTTTTTTTTAATATTTTGTTTTTAAAAGTTTTAAGTGAAATGTATGAACCTTAATTTAATTTACTTTTTTGTTATAGCAATCGTTTTTTTAGTTGCAACAATTGTTCAAGCCAGGCACCCAAAATTAAAATTTCCATTGGGGGGATCCATTAATTGGGTGGGTTTGTGCCCTTAATTTGAAATACTTTCAAGAAACCCCCCGAAGGTTTTGCTTTTTTCGTCTATTTATCATTCCCTTGGGGAAAATTTGGGTATTGTCATTTAAAACGTTGGATCCAGGAAAATGGCTTTTTTTCCCACTGATAAAACCTCAAAACGAGGATTTGTCGTTAGTAAAACAAATTTATAAAAAAGTACGTAATATATGCTGATATTTTTTTTTATTTTTTTTAAACTAAAATTGTATATTATTTTTAAGAACTTTCGAATAAAAAAACTTTGGGGGTCCGGGGTTAATTTTTTTACCCGTACTCCCAATTACATTTTTAAAATTCGTTGTTTTTATACGGACAGATGGATGCCAAAGATAAAAAAAAAAAAATACGATTTCCCTTTTTGAAACAATGCCAATTGATTGATTGATAATCTAAATACACAAGTTGAGGTTTTGTCCGCCTCACTGCAGCCTACAGGGCTTGTTGTATCTCTTGTGTATTTGTTTCAGTTAAAAAGGTTTGACATAGACAGGTGTAGTAGCCCTTTTACTGTTCTTTTCTGGTCTCCAACCTCCTGGTGGTTAGTGTCCACCATGAGGTTTTGATTTATTCTCCAGTATGTAAGTGCAGGGCACTCATATATGATGTGAGAGGCTGTCTCTTCCTCTTCGTCACATAGTCTGCAAATGGGTTCTTCTCTATAGATGCCCATAGTGTGCAAATGTTTTCTTAGGGTGCAGTGTCCGGTTATTAATCATGTCACTATTCTAATCTGATTCCTATTTAGTTTTTTTAGTAGTTCACTTGTCAATGCTTTCGATGGTGATTCCAACATTGATTTAGTGTGATTTTGCCTTGGAATGTGGTTCCAGTATGACTGATGTTGTGTTTGAATCCACCGAGTCATGTAGCCACGAACCGAGGCTTTTGGTATTCCAAAAACAGTTTCAGGACCCACAAACATTGCTGTGGAGCCTCGCCTGGCCAGGGAGTCTGCATTTTCATTGCCCTGTATTCCCCTGTGTCCTGGCACCCAGGAAAGTGTAACTTTGTTGTGGATTGTAATTTTAGGAGGCATTGCAGCCAGTTCCAAACCAACCTTGGGTTTATTTGTTGGAATGCCAAAGCTTTTATGGCCGCTTGACTATCAGAGAAGATAGTAATGTCCCTGCCCTTATATCTCCTCCTCAAGTTCTCTCGCAGACAAAGTTCAATGGCATATATTTCCGCCTGGAAAACAGTGGCATATTTCCCCAGGGAAGCGCATAAGCATTAAACCTAGGGTCATACCACCATGTATTCCGGCGCCGGCTCCGTGTCAGTCTTGGATCCATCGGTATACCAAACCAAATTTCGAGACTGATCAGGAGATCATACTACCGCCCCAGGTAAGCTGGGTTTTGTATGGTCTGTGTGTATTTATCCGTTTTGGCATTGTATCACTGCTCATCTCAAATATTGAGTTTGTGATACTGCTCGTTATTCTGGCGTGTCCTAGGGCAGGCCCAGAGCACCAGTTGCCACTGCATTTCAGCCTGTATGCCCCAATCCTCGCCTCCGCCTTAATAATTATACCAAGAGGGGAGGCTTAGTAGGGATTTCCATGGCTGCAGTTGGAGTGCTTCTAATAGCTCCCGTTATACAGAGACATGCTAGTCGCTGGAGTTTGGATAACTCCAGCTCTGCTTTCTCTCTGTTCTATTTTTGGCCACCAGATAGTTGAACCGTAGGTTATCATGGGTCTTACCACAGCCGTGTACAACCAGTGCACTATGCGTGGCTGAAATCCCCAATTCTTCCCACAGCTCTTTTGGTAGCCATTAGAGCCATTTTTGCCATATTAATCACATTCTGCATATGTGGATTCCAGGTTAGCTTAGAGTCAGAGTTAATCCAAGATACTTTACCTCCTGGACATAGCCGAGTGTGGTACCGAAGAAGTGAGGAGAGATATTAAATCATCCAGCTTCCTTCGTCTAGTGAAGGGTATTAGCGCAGTTTTGCCAGGATTAACAGTAAAGGTTTCCTTGTTTACCATCCCTCCACAATTCTCAGTGCCCTTTGCATAAGCTCCGAGGTTGTTTTGTTATGCTTCCCCACGACAAGTATAGTGATGTAATCCGCATACCCCTGGGTATAGAAGCCATTATTATTCAGTTCCACCAGGAGTTCGTCAACAACCATATCCCACAGTAGTGGGGATAGAACCCCCTCCCTGTGGGCATCCTTTGACCACTGACACCTCCATTGTTTCGCTGAATAACGTTGCTTGCGCTCGTCTACTTGGTAACATGTTGTTTATCCACCTACAACTGGTGTCGTTAACATTATGTCTGGCGAGAGCCGCGGCTATTGAGTTGAAGGAGGTTCGATCAAAGCTTCCTCAATGTCAAGAAATGCAGCAAGTGCGATTTCCTTGTTGTTCAGTGCAGTTCTAATCTGGTCACCAGTTGATGATGAGCAGACTCGCATGATTTTCTGATTGATAGGCATGTTGGCTTCAAATGATTCAATTGCCCACTCGTTTTTTTCGTAGGTTATGACTTCCTTTGCTACTTCCCAGTCGCTTCTTGTGGGCCGAATATTCGGAACATTGACGTCTGGGTGGGGTCTCTTTAAGTTAAATTTCTTTGATCCTGGAAAAGATGTTTTTGGGAGCAAAATCTCCAAAGTTTCCCTGCCAGTTTAAAGAGTAGGTTCCATCGGGTTTTTTTTAGAGTGCCAAAGGATTGACCGGATCTTTTGACAGGTTTTTTGGAGTCTGGCTGCCGTCCCTGGTATTTTCAACCTCCGGCAGTATTTCCTCCATGAATCCAGTTTGGCCTTACGGACCCGTTTATTGTATTGGGTGGGGGTGAAAGATTGATGTTCATCCCATCACCCTTTTTTCTTCGCTCTGTTGAACAGTCTGGGGGTTTTTTTTCCTTAGCCCCAGTAGTTCGTTATTCCACCAGGTAGATTTTTTCCTGGGGGTTTTTGTTTTACTAGAGGACAGTGATTCTGATACGAGTTTGTAATAGCCCCCAAAGTTTTTCGGGAAGCAAGCTCTATGTCAGTAGTGTTCCTAATGCTGGTTTTGACGTTACTGCAGTTGATGGTAAAAGTTTCCTTGTATTTCTCCCAGTCCGTGCTCCTCGGATCACGGTACTCCTCCATTGGCCTCTGAAATGCAGAGATCGGGAAGATGTCCCTGGTTAACGGCGACGGTTCCTCAGATACCACCGAGTTACCTGGGATCGTATACGCGGAGATGCCAAAGTAACTTCAAATTACCTTTTAAAAGGGCTCTAGTCAAAAAAGTAGGTTCATTCCCCTATTTAATACCTCTAAATTTTCAGAAATAAAAAAGTCAAAAAGGTACTCACCTCTCCTGTTGATATCACTGCTTCCCAAAGCAGTGTGGTGTCCGTTGGCATCCATCCCAATAATGAGCTGTAGGTTAGAGCGCCTACAGAATTGCTCCAACTGGCGGAGTTCCTCAGATGGGGGGGGAATCGATTTCATCATGGGGGTAGGTTGAAGCGAGGACGGCTTCGGTCCATACACCCCATGATGTTTCAGCCTTACCGCCGCCTGGTCCCTAAAACAGAAATCGTTAGCTTTAAGGCATGTAGTTCCTTCTTAATAAATATGCAGGATCTGACTTTTCCCAGAGTTGGAGTCATATATTAACTTACCTCCGGCTTCGCCTAACCCCAATTTTTCCCTTTTAAAAAAGCCAAGGTTCTTGTATGGGGGCTATGTCCGCGTCTCCACGAGATAGGAGCCTGCATAGGCCCCGGGGGCCCCTGTTATGTTGGGTTTGCTTGAAGCCCCCCCGCAGTTCCTGCAGACTCCTGTTTGTGAGCTTTAGTCACTCTGAAGGTGATTGGGTTTAGGCCCAGAAAGGCTTGGTAGCCCCTCTTGCCCAACTCCTTCAGGGCGTGTTCTCCATAGCAAGTACAAGGGGGGCCCTGTTTTCACTACGGCTGCTGATGAGCCTCCAGTCACCTGTGTTGAGATCCTTGTTTTGGATCCCCAGATTCTGGGGGAATTTTACCTGGCTCCTTGTCAAAGGGTTCCGTGGGTATAAATTCACAACCTTGGATTTTGACAACGTCCTTAGCGTATCCTACTCTGGGGTCCCCCCCCTCCCAGGGTTGAAAAAAAAAAATGCCAAACATTTTTATAATACTTATTGTTTTTAAAGGACTTAAAATATGTGTTTAATACATAGCATTGTAGGAAGTTAAAATTATTTAATTTAAAATCATCCCCCCCAGTTTTCGACAAACCAAAAAATGTTCTGAGGGCCTTAGAGTCATTCATTTTGCACTTGTCTTGAAACCTGTTTTAAAAAAATTCTTCCAGCTTTCCCTTTTCGTTATTTTCTACGTTACTATAAAAAGCGACCGGATGCTTCATAAGGCTCAGAGTTAAATCGACTGCCGAGCTGTTCAGATAGTAACAATTAAATAGTCACCATTATTACCCAAGTTTGTAACCTGATTGGTAATAAAAAGGTGTAAAATAACGATCCGTATTTTTATAAGGGGTGATACGAAACATTTGGTGTCAGAACCCGGGGAAAAGCCAAGGGAAGCCTAAAGTTAAAAATAATATTTGAACGCTTGTTGGGACAAGACAGCAAACAGCAGTTCTGGAAGAATTAAGTGCACTAATAAAGCAAATGTAAAAAAAAACAAAAACCCAGAAAAAGCCAAAAAAAAAAAGCCCATTTTAAATAACAAAAAGAGAACGAAGCCAAAAAAAAGAAATGAAGAGCAGTCAATATTTCATGATAGAAGACCTAAAAGAAAATGACGACCTTTAAAAAAAAAACAAGACAATAAATAGAGCTAAAGGCTAAAGAAAATATGGTAAAGACCCGAGAAACCCTTAAAGGGGAATTTTTCAAATCCAAAAGTTAAAAATTTAAAAAGAAAAAAAATGTTAGCAGATTTACGTTATCAAAGTCAATTTATCATTTCCCGGGCTAAATACAACAAAAATACAAAAACAGCGACAAATTAAAAAATAGTTGTCAGAGTATTTTTTGGGAGCAATAACTGAAGTCACCCGAAATAAAGGTTTTTTTTTTTTTTAAATTTTTTCTTTTTTTTAAATAAAATCTATGATAATGTAAATATTGGGAAAAAATTTGGTACCCGGGGGGTTTTTTTGGTATGCGGATTCGAATCTAATCTTAGTAGGGCCCTTTTACTTCGGGGGGAGCCCCCCCCAACCTTTTTTACATTTTAAACAATCACACCTTTTTGGTACGGCACTGTATTACATTTTAAGTAAATTAAATAACTGTTTTGTCATTTTTACGTCAAAAAGGTATACTTTTAAAAGTCGATATAAGCAACCGTTTTTAAGATATTTGGTTTAAAAAAAAAAACAACGCATGAACGATCTGATCTTTAGAAAAATTTTAAAAAAAAATAAACAAAATGTATAATTAAACGATATGTTTTTTAAATTTTTCAGAAAAATTTTGTTCTTAAATTATGTTCAGCAAAAAAAATTAAAAAAAATATAAAAAAAATATAAATAAAAATATTTATATCGGAAACGAAGGGCTTGCGGACCCATATGTATATAGACTTTTATGCTTTTTTTTGGTCCTTTTTTGCACCTAAAGTATTGACTTTTCCCCTTAAATCACCCTGTATTTTTTTGATTAAAACTGAATTTTTGTTTTCCCAGTTTCGAAACTTGCTTTAAAATCGATAATAATAGTTTTTTCTGTTTTAATAATATGCTTATTATTAACTAATTTTACTACTTATTACCTCCCCGGGAGTAAGGATCCATTACTCACGGGTTCTGACCTCTACATAGTAGCACCAAACGCACGTATACACGTCTTTAAAGTCAATAAGCACTGTCTAACATATGTAAGTTTTAAAAAATCGACCTTTAATAATTGTCAATATCGAAAAAAATAAGAATTATTAACAAATTTCATTTATCTGAAGAAAAAAAAAATCATCTTTCACAATCCTGTGACCTTATAAGATAGTGTATAAAAATAATAGTGTGCTTTGCCTGATAAAAAATTGCTGGTTGACATCTTTTCACGGTACTATGACAAAATGTTATTCCAAACTGACGCCATATTTTGATTTATAGAATATATTAAAAGTTTTCGTTCGTTCAATAAATACCTAGGAAAAGTCGTAGAAAAAGTATAGTATTCTACTCGCATTTAAAAGCTATTACTCACTCTGATGAATTACGTCATCCCTTTTCCTCGTGACGCAAACTTCATCATCGTGAGTAATAGCTTAATTATGCTCATTGAAAAATATACTATAATACAATCTGTATGGTATACTTTTTCTAATTAACGTGACTATCACCTATCAGGTTTTTTTTTTTTGCGTGACTGCAGAAGTCTTTCAGAAAAATTTGGGTTTTGATCCTATACAAGCAATCTTAGTATAGCCTTTTGTTGCTATATGGGTTTTGCTGTTTGCAATGCTGGTACTAGCATCGAGTCCGGGTTGTAAAAATATGATTTAAAAAAATCAAAAATCGCGATTTTTTAAAAAAAAAAACATATTTTTTTTATTTTTTTTTGTAATAACAATCGAAGTTTGGGGCCTTTTCTTAAACATTCTCCTATCTCCCAATATTTTTTGTTTTTTAAATCTTTTATTAAATATTTCCCGGGGATTTTTTTTTCTTAAAATTCCTTCAAAAGCGATTTCCGGTCCATAAAGGGAGGAACCCCGGGCGGGCGTCATTTCCCAGTTAAAATCTGGGCGCGAGCATTGTTTTTACGGCTAACTGAAAATTTTGATATTGTGTAAAATATAAAATATAGTTTTTTGAATATGTCGTTTCGAAGAAGTGGTAGAAAAAAAAGACCTTATCTGGCAGTTTTTCAAAGAAAAATCGGGGAAAGCGGGGGGAAAACCGGGATGTCGCTACATGTAAAAAATGTAATTTGGAAATGCAAGGATTGGTGGAGAGGATGAAAAAGCACTGGGAAAAATGTGAAAATGTAAATAATGAAGACATCGATACTATCGATACTTATAGTGACTCGTCATTCTCGTCAACGTTATCACAATCACAATCAGTTTTAACCGTAAGTCCCTTTTTTTATTATTTGTTAATTTTTAAAAATGGTGTTGAAATATTTTTCCAATTTTCCATGTTTGGAAATTTTTAAAAACTTATTTTTACAACAATGTGATCAATGTGTTGGTTTTTGGTGCACTTTATGTGTCACGGAATTTCAAAATTTTTTGAAAATGCTTTGGAATTGATACGTTTTTTAACACTAAACACTATTTGCAACAAAAAAATTTTGGATGAACAATATTTTCTGAAAAAATACAATTTTTTATTTTTTATCAAGTAACTATTAAGGTATGTAACTATGACAACACAGCACCTTTTATTTCTCAAAAAATTGGCTCATTCAACGATTTTATTTTTTGCTTTAAATTAAATCGATTCTATTTGACGAGCTCTATCAAACCAAACTAGAAAAAATATAAAATTCCGTGACACATAAAGCGCACCAGACCCAATGTTTTTTCTTAGATACTTTACTACATCTATCATCTATGGACAATTGAAGCCTCATATTTTTTTTAATTGCAGGTACAACATACTTCAAGCATAAATACGTCACAAATTCAAACTGAACAAAACTTTCAACAAGCAAGTACGTCGCACTCAGTTTCCTTCAATCCCAGTAAACAAAAAAGAAAAGAATGTAATACTGACAATACTGACCAACTTCTTCTGGATCTCTGATGTATTTTGTTGTACGTACTAGTAAGCCTGCCAAAAATGAAATTGATAAGCAGATTGCCAGAGCCCTCTATGCAACTAATAGCAGTTTCATCTGCCTGGAGCAACCCGAAGTTAAGAAAGCTATAGCACTACTGCGACCTGGATATGTACCGCCCAGTCGAAACGATGTGTCAGGCAGACTGCTTGATCAAATATACCGAAGAAAGAAGCAAATGCTTTAAGGGGTTGTCTAGAAGTAACGTTTGTCTTTCACTCGATGGATGGTCTAATGTGCATAATGAACCCATAGTATGTGCAACAGTGACTGCAGAAAATGGCTCCTCCTTTCTATTCGACACTGTAGATACAACTGGGCATCCACATACATCCGACTACCTAACAGAAATTGCAGCAACCCTTATAAACAAACTAAAAACCGAGTATGATTATACAGTAAGTAGTTTCGTGACAGATAATGCAGCTAACATGTCTGCAATGCGAAATGAAATAAAGGCATCTGATAAATTCAATGTAATAGCATATGGCTGTGCTACACATATACTAAATTTATTATGTAAAGATTTGGAAATCGTTGATATAAAAGAGCATGTAGTCCAAATCGTAAAGTACTTTAGGAACAATCATTTTGCATCTGCAACATATGCCAAAGAAGAAGGCAAAAAACTAGTCATACCTAGTGATGTTCGATGGAACTCGCTTGCAGACTGCTTGCAAGTATTTACCGAATCATGGCCCATACTTTTTAGAATCAGTGAAGAACACAAAGAAAAGATTGACAGTATTATCAGGGAAAAAATTTCAAACATTCATTTAAAGAGAAGTGCTGAAGATTACCTCAAAATTCTTAAGCCAATTTCCATTGCCATAGATAGGTTGCAAAGGACCGACGCCACTATTTCAGATGTTGTAGAGCAATTTAAAATGTTAGAATTAGAAGATTACTTTGAAGAAACTAATCTGACATTACATCAACTGCAAAAATTTAAAAATCGATATAATATGTGTATAACCCCGTATCATTTGCTGGCATTTCTTATCGACCCAACGAAAACACAAAGTTTGACATATACTGAAAAAATATTGCATTACAAACTGCAAAAGAACTGTATCCAGATAGTAGTTTATTACCACTAATCATCAAGTTTCTTGCCAAATCAGAGCCTTTTAACGATATTATGTTTCAAGATGATATCCTGAAAAGCGTAAAACCTATTGACTGGTGGAAACCACAACGAAACACAGATATTATTGAAAAAGAACTTCCCATAATTACACAACTGCTCTGTGCAGCTGCTTCGTCTGCATCAGTAGAGAGGATATTCTCAACATTTGGTTTAGTGCACTCTAAACTACGCAATCGATTAGGTACTGAAAAAGCTGCCAAACTAGTGTTTCTTTACAAATATTACAATTAAATTTGTTTTTTGTTTTGAATATTTTCTGCAATAATTCTTCTATCTATGTGTTCTTGTGTTCTTGTAATAAATTAATTTACTATACTAACGTAATTTATTTTTGTTTCTATTTTTCTTCATAACCCAAATTATTTTTTTTATAATTTTTATTTTTGATTTTAATCATGATTTAAATTTAAAATAATCAAGTGATTTAAATCGTGATTAAAACCAATTGATTTAAATCCTTGCAACCCTGATCGAGTCAGACAGGGCGTAATTAAGTAGTTTAATTAACTAAAGTAGTTAATTGTTGGTGTTTGCTTTAATGTTTCTTAAGCAAAAAATTTTGAACCCTCTTTAGCCTTGGAGCCCTTCGGAATTATTTATATTTTTAGTATTATGATCATTGTTTTTAATATTAATAATACTTTCAATTGTAATATTATATAATAAATATTATAATACTGATTTTTAGATTGAAAAAGTACACTTCGGTATCGTTATCTGCACCAGTAGCTCAGCTGCCGATTGGTGAGGCAATGCTAACCTGCTATGATGAGACAAGTCAGTTATTCGTTCCATTTATAAATGTAAGTATTTCTGTACTAATTGGGTAAGTTACATAATAAAGGTATTGAAACCCATCATTTAAAAAGTTTTACTTTAATATTGGCTGTTTTGAAAAATATAATTGAATATAGGATTTATTTTCCTTGTATTAAGTACAAGACACTTCTTAGCATTTTTTTAATTAATATAAAATTAATTTATTATTATCATTATAGTATTTGATGAGAATAGACCTTTAACCAAAAATTCGAAATGGTAAAAAAAACTCTTAAAATAATGGTTTAACACATAACTACAAAAAAAATATTAACAGTGTTATTACGGTCTTTAAAAATATTTGTTTAGTTGATGAAATATAGGAAGTTGGAATTATTTATGTTGGGTTAATAATTTATTAAAGTAAATTACCTTAGTTTTTTCCCCATTCCTACGGCCATTGTGAAATGTCCTGATGGCGCTGAAGATATCCATTTAGCACTTTTCTTGCTTTCTCTATTAAAAGAATTCTTCCAGTATTTCCATTCTTTTTCACTTTACTATAAAAGGCGACAGGAAACTCCACAAGTGCTAGTGTTTAATCGACTATCGAAGCATTCAGTAATTGATATTGATGACTAAACCGTTAGCATAGTTACGTTGCATTGTTGTTGCCATAGAAACGTTTGTGAACCTGATTGCTAATAAAAAGGTGAAAAACGAGGATCCGTGTATTTTACGAGGTGTTACGAAACATTTGTTGTCGGCAGCGGAACGAGATCCCAGAGGAAGCCAAAGTGGTAAAAAAGAATATTTGAATGCCTGTTGGAATAAGACAACAAACAGCAGTTATGAACGAATTAAGTCGCCTAATAAAGCAGATTATGAAAAAACAAGAAGAAACGAACGAAAGTTAAGCTTTGATGAAAGAAGACTTTAAAAAAGAAATGCAGATCAGCCAAGAGTTCATGAAAAAGGTCTAAAAAATAAATGAAAACCAATCAAGAAGAAATGAAGAGAAGTCAAGAAAAAATGATTAGAAGTCAAGAAGAAATGAAGAAAAGTCAAGAAGAAATAAAAAGTAAAATCAAATTCTGCCAAGCAGAAATTGAATTCAAAAAGACATTTAACAAAAAACAGAAAGAAATAAAACGAGCTTAAAGAAAATATGGTGAAAATTCGAGAACACCTAAAGGAAGAATTTCAACAAAGTCAAGATGAGATGAAAAAACAAATGCTGCTTAAATTAAAACTTACCAAGAAAAAATCTAAAAAAAGAAATGCAAGAAATACAACAGTTGGTTGAAAACAAAGTTTATCAAATTTAAGGTCGGGTGCAACATTTACACCGACAGATTAAAAATATAGTACAGGTGTCGTTTCAGAATGTGACACCACAGTAACTGTTATGATACCACCCACTTTTGATGGCAAGGTACCATGGGTTACGTATCAATTTAAAGCTGCTGCCAATGGAAATAATTGGGGTTCACCAGAGAAGGCACGAGCTCTAGTACTTGCTCTTCGAGGTGAAGCAATGAAGGTGTTAAAAAACATTGCTGAAATCCTGAAGAAAAATAATCTGACTATCCTATGACTATCCCCAAATTCAGAAGCCATTATCCAAGCAAGGAGTGAAGATTTAGAAGAAAGTGAAAACGTATTAGTCAAACCAATTGAAAATAGTCGACTATACGCTAAAGCGATTCTACCTGCAGAAACTCTGACGCAAAACAATAGTTATTTTTAGTATTATGATCATTGTTTTAAATATTATTAATACTTTAAATTATATTATTATACAATAAATATTATAATACTGATTTTTAGATTGAAGAAGTATACTTCGGTATCGTTATCTGCACCAGTAGCTTAGCTGCCGATTGAGGAGGCAAAGCTAACCTGTTATGATAAGACAAGTCAGTTATTTGTTTTTTATTTTATAAATGTTAGTATTACAGTTTTTTTTTTTAAATGATGAACCTGAAGGATTGCTCTAAACAGGCCAAAGAGGGTGACAATTTTGGTACCTCTCAACCTGCTAATATTATAGTTACCCATACCTTCGCTACACCTGTAGAAGTTCCCTTAATTAACCTCGTAAACGACACAAAACGTTAAAATGACAGGGATCTAGGCCTTAATTGCTCACAGAGCTTAGCCCTAGCAGAAGGATCCCTGAGGGTAAAAATCGGTTGATACGGTTCCGCCAACCGCCCTTCCCGGAAGAAGCTATGCGGCTTTTTATCGCGTAACTTCACTGGCCGAAGGAAAAACAGTTCCCCCACATTTCTAAAAGCAAGAATACAGGAAACCATAGACAATACATATAGACTGCTGATACCGTATTGATAAATTGACCCCAGAGTGAGAGAAAATGCTTTACGAGCCGGACTCACTTTAGCGGGCGCTCATCGGTCACGCGTGACTTCAATCCAGCATAGCCCTATAATGCTTTGCAGACGTGGTGATTTTTTTAAAAGTTCTGCTAAATCCAATGCTGGTTACTTAGCTGGAAGACCTTTTGTAAAGAAATCAAGACATTTTGTTTTTTCTCTGAAAAGGATTTGGGAAAAACCAACATAGTTCATCATCAAATAAATACTGGTGATGCAGCGCCGCTGATGATGGCTAAAAGAGACAACGTTGAAAAGTTGATTGGAGATATTGTAAAACCAAGGCATTATAGAACCATTCCAAAGTCTATGGTCTTCTCCACTGCTCCTGGTTAAGAAGAAAAATGGATCTTGGGATTGTAAGTTGACTTTGGAAGACTTAATGACGTCACGAAGATGGACAGTTATTTAATTACCAAGTATAGACGATACTTTAAATACGCTGACGGGATCAAAATGGTTTTCGACTTTAGACCTGAAAAGTGGCTATCGGCAAGTAGAACTTCATCCCGAATCTGCCTTTCTACCGAAACCGGACTTTGGCAATTTAATGTTATACCATTTGGTGTGCTACTTTTAACGATTTATGGAGTTAACATTACGAGAAGTAACTTGAAAAACATGCTTGGTATACCTAGATGACATTATTATTCTTGAAAAAACATTAGAGGACCATCTGAAAAATGTCGAAGAGGTTTTTCAGAAGCGTGAAAAACAAGAAGATCTTGATGAATTTCACTGCCGAAGAACACGCATCCAGTTCTAATTTCTCGGGTTCTACCATTATCGGGATTGTGTAGTAACAAGACAAAAGCTCGTGAATAACTATATTTGACTATTCTATACAACCAATTTGGTTGTATTATTTAAATTTAACCTTCTATAGTTTTTACTTCCTATTAAGCTCTTAAGTTTATTTTATAGGAAGTTCGAGTTGGTCCAGCTGAACATGTTCTTTCTGCCTCCATTGACATTGACGACTGTGCGAGCCCTTCCGCGCCTTCCCTTACTCCCCCGTCTTCACCGAACGTCCAAGTTCGAGAGTCCGCCTGGGAACCTTTAGAACTTCAGATAGACTATTGGCAGACTCTAAAAGTTAATGAAAACATTGTAAAGGTAGGGATTTTTTTAACGTAAAACACTTATGGAGTAAAATGATGCGAAATTGATTAAGCCTATTTAATACTTTACCTATTGCATTAAAAATTAGGCACTTTACATTTTTTTATATAAAATAACTTAAAGTAGAAGTTTTTAATTTAGTATCAGTTTTCTCCTTTTGACCTTGATCATGAACACACTGACTTGACTGTTTTCCAATGTGCCCCATAAACCCATAAGGATCTTGCCGATTATCCAATAGGTTCCGCATTCTGCGGGAAACTATAATTTTAAATATTTATAGACTGCTATGGTGTTGTGTACAGGGGCTTTGTCATGTCGTTGGAACCACAATCCGTATAAATTTGCACTGGTAAATTATCGAGATATTTCTCAAATTCGGATCCATGGAAGAAATCAGGTCTAAGTATTTGGTCTTCAAGAATTCCAGCCCACACATTTGCGGCCTAACTTACCTAAGCGGTTATTTGCATTGCAAAATTGTTTATTGTTTTTATTGAATAGCATAAAACTACAGCATAACCATTCAAGGTAATCGCTACAGCATCCCTCGTGTTATTTTTTTAAAATGCGAAATAAAACTAACCAAATCTACCTAGTCATTGGATTATGACATAATTACATTACTTTTTAATAAAATTGTCTGATTGACAGCTAATTAAAAAGTTTTTATTGTAAATACTTAAATTACTATCTAAAATTAGACAAAGTTCTTTTTTGACTAACAAGTATGTAATATATATATATATATATATATATATATATATATATATATATATATATATATATATATATATATATATATATATATATATATATATATATATATATATATATATATATATATATTTTAAAAACAGAATTAGTAAAAAACTGGCCAAGTCTAATTTTAAATCTCAGTCTGTCAGTTAGACAGTAGTAAAATGGGCGAATTTTAAAATCAAATATCTCGGAAATCACTTGACATAACTTTCTCAATTTTTTTACGGGTAATAAGAGTACTTACGTAAATTTACGTACCCAGTCTCAAACCTTCATGTACAATGGGACCGAAGTTAGGATAGGAGAAATATAGCCTAAAAAATCGTGTAAAATACAGGCCTAGATTTAGACGTGAAAATCTGTCACCGACAAGTAACACGGTTTTAGACCTATATTTCTAATTCAGATACCGTGTGATAAAATAACGATATTCCTGATGTCACTACACCTTGTCCCAATGCCATTATCAATTACAAGCTTTGGCTCAGTTTACAGAGCAAAGTAGGAAGATTTTTTGATTGGAGGATGTGCGATTAAAAACTACTGGAGTTTTTTTTCGGAAGGGGACAGGGGGAGCTAAATCGGCCGTTTTTAACTCTTAAGGATCAAAGAGCCATTTAGTAGTGCCGTGAAAATGTAGTTTCGAGGTTTGAAGTGATTTCTAAACTTTTTTTTAGAATCACACGTGGTGGCGTTGGCCATGTGTGGCTGAAAGTAGAAACTTGTAAATCTGGATTTTGGGATTGCATTTTACATCATCTAAATGTGCATTGCAAGGATTTTCGTACATGCTGGCGAAATGAATACCAATTCAAGCCAATTAATTATAGCGAGCAAGCAGGACAAAGTAGAAACTGTTTTGTTACCTAAAATTGAACAGCAAACCACCTATCTTAAAAAGTATCCACTTTTATTTACAAACTTATTAAATCTTCCAAAAGCCGTCTTAAAAAAATGCATTTTTTGAATGCATTTTTGGCTGCAGCAATGCAATTTGCTGTTTGTATAATAAGTCACAAAGTAGGTACATTTTTTCCAAAAAGTTTTTGGAAGCGAATGCAAAAACCCGCATTCCAATCCGTTTTAGTACAAAAAATCCGAGGTTGAGTGCCTCATTGTCTCGACCATTAGGGCATTGTAGTGAAATAAGCAAAGAAATCCTATAAATTTGGAGGCTATTTATGAATTAACTAACCTTCAACTGAGACATTTTTATTACCTGACACGGCTAAACTTCAACATGCAAACCATCGTTTTAAGTCCCGGTAAAGATTATCTTGTGTTTTTGAATATTTGAATTTTGCCCCAGGTACATCATCTTTTATTAATTCGATTTTAGTTTACGTTTTTGTCAATAGAGAATTCAATTTATTTGTACCCCCCCACCGGTGCTGCCCCTAGCGGATCTATTTTAAATCTGCAAAGGAAAAATGCTAATTGCATAGTAATTTTAAAAATGTTTATCTATCAAACCAAACAACTTTATATTTATAGATGTACTTACCTTTAAAAATTAACGCGCACTGAACTATGTTTAATATGCCAGATATTTCTCTATAAACACAAACAGCTTCTACAGAATATAAATTTGCACTTTTAATTACCACCGACGCGACGCGACGTATTGACAAGAATAATGCTATTTTGTAACGGAACAGTCCTTTTATTAATAAAAGTAATAAACAAGTCATTGCATGATAGTCTCTTCTATTCCTGTATCAAACAAGTTCATACAGTGCCCTGCCTGCTATTCTATAAGGGAAGGCTAGCTAATGCTTCGCTAAATAGTTTCTTTTTTTGTTATATATTACGTGATACGTGGTTGTTTTTAATTTAAATTTAAAATATTGGATTACAATTTTTTTTCAAGGTTTTAGGAAAAAAAAGTAAAGTAAGGAAAGTATAAATTGCAAGTTAATTTTCCCCAAAAAAAACATTTAGGCAACTTATCAGTATTTTGTCACATTGACAGCCAAAATGCCGCCCTTTTTATTTGCCGCCCCGGACAAATGCCCTGGTTGTCCGCCCCTAGAGCGGGCCCTGAAAAGTCCTACAATATGATTTCCGAAAATGTCGGCCCACACATTTATTTTTTCAGGATATTGCGAGTGTACCTCTCGAAACAAATGTAGATTCGAGTTACTCCAATATCGACAATTATGTATATTTATAGCACTATGTAAATAAAACGTACACTCATCCAAGAAACAATTATAAAATAACAGATTTGCATTGTTGATTAAACGTTGGGACATTATTTTCCAAACCTCCAACCTTTTATCAAAATCGTCTTCATTAAGCTCATGGACAAGTTTTATCTTGTACGGGTGAAATTTATTGTCTTCTAAAATTCTTTGTACCGTTGAGCGTGTAAATCCTAAAGAAAAAGCCAGTCCACGAGTGCTTTGGGTGTTGTGAAGTGCTACCTGTCCCAAAACTGCTATTTCTGTGGCTTCATTTCTAACCGGTCAATTTTCTCGTTGGCGATTACGGCGAATATTAGACACAAATCAATTTCCTTACCAACTTCACTACATACTTCTCGTTATTATTTTTGTCTGGATGTAACGCATTAAACAACTGGGCAATAACTCTTGCAATGCTCCCATTTTGTTAATACAGTTTTGTTATTTTTACCCTTTTTTGAAT
This sequence comes from Listronotus oregonensis, assembly GCA_019359885.1. Taxonomy (NCBI): domain Eukaryota; kingdom Metazoa; phylum Arthropoda; class Insecta; order Coleoptera; family Curculionidae; genus Listronotus; species Listronotus oregonensis. The sequence goes on from JAHBCN010000130.1 coordinate 20,633, forward strand.
TGAATAAATTATTGTTCAATATTTATCACAACTAGATAGATAACTTACCAATTTGAAATTAAAGACAAAGTTTTCCTATGAGATACGATGACACTGACTGATGCTAAAGGCTAAATGGTATTCATGATTATTATTTTTTGTCCTGCAATCGATTATTATCAGTATTAAAGTAAGTTTGTTAAATTTTATTTTAAACTCAAATAGCTTCACAACGATTAAAGCTAGGTATAAACTTTATTAACAAAAGTTACTAAAAAGTCATAAAGAATCTAAAAAATTTTAAAAAAATTGGAGCTCTCCATTTAAAAATCTAAAGTGTAACGTAATATCCCATTTTTTGACCACCCTGTATTATACGGCTATAGCAAAAGATACTTCCCTCCTAGAAATTAAAATTGATGTGTCCGAGATTGTTTCCCAAAATACAGGGTGATTCCTAAGTTGACGCTTTTTTTAACTGTGTATAAAACTCGTTAAAATAAGCAACTTTTCTAAATAACATTTTTTTTAAACCTAAAAATAACAAAGCTACATAAATTTATTTAAAAGTGTGGCTAGTGCGGGCCTGAGCATAAATAGATAGTTTATTTCTTATTTACTCATGTGTCAGTCGTATTGCTCTTATCGGACGACGCGAGGATTAATTTTAATTTTAAATCATTGGTAATCATTGGCACAGTCTAAAAACAATAAATACGTGGAGACTTCTTGGGAGGTGGCAACTTATTTAAGACAGGACCGTGTTCGCCACAATAAATCAATGTAAGTTCCTTATTTTTTAGTATTTTAAAAAAAGTTATTTAAAAAAGTTGTTTATTTTAATGAGTTCTATATACAGTTAAAAAAAAATTTTGCCAACTTAGGAATCACCCTATATACCAGGAGAGTCACAGATAGGGGTGCGACCTTTTCGTGGGGCCACCCTGTATATAAATCGCTATAGTTCGTCGTAAGCAAAATATTTTAAAAAAATCATTACCTTTGCCAACCTATCCATAATAAAAGCTATGTAATAAGGCATATAATATTGGGAAAACTGCAATGACCTTTTGGCCTCTTTTTTAACCTTATAATATGCAACTAATTTTGTGTTCAAAGTATATAATTGTTACAGTTTTACCAACTTATTATTATTATAATTAAATGACCTAATATCTTTTTTTGTAGACTGACAAAGAAAAGTCTAAACAAGATGGCAAAACATCTATAAAGGGCCTTTTTAGAGGCTTACAAGTTTCTCCAAGTAGTACTTCTGGTCTGTGCATCAATATGCACATGGCAAATAAGGAGAAAAAACAGAAAAGTAAGTATACATTTAGAGTAAAAAAAAGGTACTAAAAAATATAACGCCTGGTAAGAGTATACCGCCTTCCAAATATGACGCCATTTCACAACGTGACCTTCATAAAAATATATAAAACATCTTATAATAATAATATAATAATAAGCAATACTTTAAAATTATGTGCAAGTAGAAAAAGTAAATAGTGTCAAATAAAAACTTCAAATAAAAACTATCTAATTTTGCTCCTACTACTTTAGGTCCTGTCATTCACAAAGTTCTAAATTATGTGGTTTAATATCAGTCAGTTAATTATTTAGGTCTTTTAAGTTGTACATAGGTTGGTAATAAATTCTAAAATCAAAACCCATAAATGGAACATTTTTTGAACTGTATTCCAAAATTTGCGATGCTAGATCTTTATAAGGTTTTTAAATGTGAAAAGTAACTTATAAATGGAACATCCTATTGTAATTTTACAAGTAGGTACCGTTTAATAATTTTTCTGCTTGTAGAATATAAACATGTATTAAAATTTTCCGATCCTTAAAAAAGAACTGATTCCAGCCTTCGGTTCTATATATATATATATATATATATATATATATATATATATATATATATATATATATATATATATATTAAAAATATATAATAGATATGGAAATAAGTTACAAAGGAAAAGTTGTTCAAAAGTAAAGATATTTCCCTAATACCAATTTTGGAAAAAAATCGGCCTACTTTTTTTAAACCCTTTAATGAAAATTATTTTAATATCAATTAACAACTTATTTTGTAAATTTGATAAAATCATTTTTAAAAAATGTTAATTAAAAAAAAATTTAATCACAAATAAATAAAAGTAGGCCGATTTTTTTGAAATTGGTATTAGAGACTACCTTTAACTTTTGAACAATTTTCCTAGTAACTATTTCCATATCTGCTAAAAAAATGCACTTTACTCTTGTACCTTTTTAAGGGTTTTTCAATTTTCTGAACACCGCGTATAAAATATGTTAAATGTTTCTATCCCAATCTTCCCCAAAAGGGTAGCAATTTTTTTATCAAGAGTAGCTTTTCGATAAAATTAAAAATTAAAAAGTTTTTCCTATTCAACACCTGTTCCGTGGACATATATATATATATATATATATATATATATATATATATATATATATATATATATATATATATATATATATATATATATATATATATATATATATATATATATATATTTATATATATATTTATATATATATATATATATATATATATATATATATATATATATATATATATATATATATATATATATATATATATATATATATATTTATATATATATATATATATATATATATATATATATATATATAAAATATATATATATATATATATATATATATATATATATATATATATATATATATATATCAAATCAAACCCAAATCAAATCATTTATTCATTTTTACTACACATACAGTGCTTACACACGTCAGTTTTTTTTCTATGTTAACATGTACTTTATACATATATAAAAACTCAATGTAATTATGATACATAATCTAACATCAAATACATCTAAAAATAAATTACATAAATTTCCTATAAAGTTTAAAATGTCAAGAATATTAAAATATGATTACAAATATTAAAATGGAATTAACAATTTTAAAAAATAGGATTAGAACTAGGATTAAAGGGCAGTATTGAATTAATTACTTTTCCTTTATTTTTAAAATTATGAGTCTTCAAATGTGAGATATCACAGTACTTTTAAACTATATCAGTCATCAATGATATCCCCCATGATAATATTCTTTTCATTCATTTTCATATATACATCATCAATGAACTCCCCACACCATAATATGCACGCTGCACAAATTTTTTAATAAAATTTAAAATCTTTAGGAGATAACTCTAGTATTGTGTTGAAATTTTTAAAAAAAACCATGTTATAATGGTTACTGCCTATTTTACTGGAATTTAATGGTGTAGATGGGCAGAAATTTTGTATTTGTACGAGTATTATGTGTATGTATCTCATTTGCTCTAGTGAAAGTGTGTTTGTTTTGATGTGCGTTAATAAGGCAAAGTAATATAAAGACTTGGCAGGTAAGAATCCCCATTCTCTGTTACTTATGCCTTACCTCGTCCCTATATCCGAGCCCGCAAATTATACGTATGACCTTTCTTTGCAGTCCAAATATTCATTGGCTGCAGCCGTGTAAACCCCCGGCTATCAGACCATAGGACAGCCAGAGAGCCGATAAGGGCATGAAAGCCGTTTTAAAAGGGCGTTTGTATCTAATATCATAGCTAAATTTCTCATCAGGAAGATGTTAGAGGCCATTTTTTGGCTAGATGATCCACGTGTATATTAAAAAATTCAGTTTTGGGTCTAGATGAATGCCCAAGGGAAATTTGGGGCTATCCCCTTTTTAAAACATCTGCCAACAGATCTTTGTGAGTGAAAACCAACCTAGTTGTTTTTTTGTATCATTCAGAGATAGTTTGTGTTCTGTAAACCAATTTTTAGCCTCAGTCAGTCTATTGTTCATAGATCCGCATAGATCTTTCTGTTCTTTTGTTGTTAGTATAGTAGCATCGTCTGCAAACAAAGTCAAGCTTCCATCTTGCAGACTTTCATGCATATCGTTAATATATATTAAGAATAGAGTTGGCCCAAGAACAGAACCCTGCGGTACCCCTTTTTTATTGGGGGGTATTTGTGAAAGATTATTGTTGCAGGAAGTGTATTGGGAAAACCCATTGCTCAGATAAGAAGAAATTAAATTTTGGCTATTTCTATTGAAATTATAATATTTGAGTTTTTGTATAAGTTTTTCATGACATAGACAGTCAAATGCCTTTTGTAAATCACAAAAAGGGTTTTCCCCACAAAATTGATTTGCTTCCATTCCCCGTATGATTCTATGTAAAAGTGAGATTAGAGCTTCACTGGTGATTTTTCCTTCTCTAAGGGCCCTATTGTGAGACTTAAAAGCTTATTTTTTCAGAAATATTCATTTATTTGTTTTTTAAGAGCAATTTCAATAATTTTGATATAATTGGAACTAAAGATATTGGCCTAAAAATTTTGTGGCATCAATTCACCTCCTTTATGAATGGGAATGACCTTAGAGATTTAATATATCTGGGAATTTACTCTGTTTTATAATAAGATTAATAAGTTTGGTTAAAGGACATATAAGTATGTTTTTACACATTTTATCAATTTTACAAGAGATTTAAAGTGGTCTTTAGATTTTTTGTTTTTAAGTGAATCTATATTTTCGGGTATCGTTAAAACTTAGTTCCCTAAAAATAAATGAAGTATTTAGTTTTCTTAGAGGTTTAATATTTACATTTACATTTGATTTTGGCAGATTTTTATAATGTCTTCAGATACATTTAAAAAGAATTGATTTAAAATATTAGGATCTATAGTGTTTGATGTCTGGTTTTTATTTTTTCTTTGTGAATTTACAATATTCCAGAAAGTTTTGGGGCAGTTTCCACTTTCTTTGATGGTGTTTTTGACATTTATTCTTTTGGCCTCTTTTATGGATTTACGGTAGAAATAACGGTATTTTTTAATATGTTCTTTCAATTCAAGACTGGGAAAGTTTTCATGAATTTCCGCATGAGGATAGGTTGTTTCTCTTTTTTACGTAGTTCCTCTGTGAACCAATTTTTTTTTTTTAGAATTATCAATAGTTTTTCAACTAAAGGAAAACATTTGTCTATACCTGTCCTAAATAAACCCAATAAGCCTTTCAAATTTTGAATTTATGGAAGCTGGTCACCCTTTCAAAGTCCCAATCACTCCTTCAAACACATTATAAAGGAATACATACCTGCCTCTGAAACCCTCTAAAAGATACCCTTTCTTTGTTAACCCCGACCCCGAAGTACCTCGACTGATATTTCCACGGCCCTGTGGTCTGACAGTCCCGGATCTCTGACTCTGCTTACATACCCCTCACTAAAATTAGTGATAACATTGTCAATACACCTACCGTATCTTGTATTTTCTTTAATTGTAGCCCCTAAAATTACTAAAATTTAGTAAATCTTTAAAATTATGCAATTTAAAATCATTTCCGTTAAAATTTAGGTTAAAATCGCCATTAATGATAATTTTGAAGTTAAACTTTTGCAGGTTTTGAAGAATTGTGTTAAAATTATCTAGAAATATATTATAATCAGAACTTGGCGGGGCGATAAACCGTCAAAACAAAATATTATGTGTGTGGCTTATCTTGGCAAGCCACCTCACAGTGTAGTGGTACATTCATTTTTCAATTAAGCTATGGGGTACAAAATCCAATTAAATTTTTCATAATATAATCACTCCACCTTGGTGATTCTTCCTACAGAAGTGTGATACAATTTTATATTTATTTAAGAACAAAATTTTTACTTCATCTATGTCGAGAAAATGCTCTGATAGGCAAACTAAATCATAATTTGATTCTTTGTCATTTAGAAAAGCCTCGATTTCTAGGATTTTGTTTCATCTGATTGTATGTTTAAATGAAATATTTTTAAAAATCTATTATTTACATTAGTAAATATTTTTTGGTATTGTTTACCTTGTCAAAATTTTTTTTATTCTTAATCATACTGCCTTTTTGATTAAAATAGTAGTCGTCTCTCTTCCCTTCCCATCTTCTGGTTCCTTCTCTGATTGAAAATTGTCTTGGCCTTGGTCTTGTGAATTCTCTTGCTGCCTTGAATTGTGGCCTCCGCTGCTTATGGTTCCATGTTTGTTTGTTTTCTCCAACCTCAACCCTGGCTTCAGAAGGAATTTTTCATTCTAGTGGAGTAAAATTTGGAAGAAAAGTCTTTTTTAGTTATCGAGAAAAAAAACCGGCGTAGAACCAAAACCCGACAGTGGGATTCTTTAATAAGGTAATCGTGTACACGAAATCACTTTTACGACATTTTTAGTGGTCGAGTTTTTTTTTTTCGAAAAAACCCAAAAAAAAAACGTTTTCAATAAAAAACGTATTTTTCTTCTCCACTGCTCTATCTTTAATAATATTCATGCTATCAAGTTAATTTTTTTTAGTTAAAGTAGACACAATAGCCTTCAAACAACGTCCCCCTTGAAGCTGATATTTTTTAAATTTTTTAAAAAAGTACGAAACTCAAAATTGTTATTTTTATTTGCGTAATTTTAGGCAATCGAGAAAAAAGTTTATTATTAAAAATTTTTACATACATGCTGCGTACAAATTGTAGCTAATGTTTAAAAAGTTTTTAAAACAAAAATTTTTAAAATTCCTTTTATAGTATTCAGTCAGTAAATATTTTTTACGGCCAAAGTCATATTTTGCGCGCTTGGGCTTGGAGGCCCGGGCCCACTACAAGATCTTACGGTCCGGTGGAAGTGTAGTAGGTAAATTAAGTTGTATCAACGGGGTTTTAAAAGCAGATCTAAAGGGGTCTTAAGTTGTTTAGAAAAGAAAAAAATTTAAATATCCAAAACAGGTGGGTAGATTTTAAACCCATATAAAAATATCAATCATTGTTATTAATTACCCACCTAATAAGTAGGTTTATTCAACTTTTTTTTTTATTGGTTGCTGGTAAAGAAAACCACCCACGGGATTCGTTATTTTTGATTATACATTCAAAACTTCATTATTTTTTAAACATTTTTAGCAACAAAAATTGCGGATCCTTCGTGTCTTTTAATTAAATTTGAAAATATAGTACATACATTAAATATAAACTAGGGCTTCGTTAAAGGTATTTTTTAAACAGGGAAAATATAATTCTTTTTTCCCTTTTTAAAGAGATGATACGAAGCTATTCTTTTAAAATTAATGTCTGAATGCTGCTTGAATAAGCACTGTTGCCAGACTTTTTGTAATAATTTGTTATTATTGAAGGGTTGTTTTTTTTATAAAAAACTAACCAGAACTAACAAATAACAACTTTCAAACTATGATCTAGTTCTGGTTAGTTCCGGTTAGGTTTTTCTCGTTAAATTGTATTTTTTTTTTATAAATGCGCCGTTCTGGTCGGTCATGATTAGTGCTGGTTAGTTAAAAAGCGGCTTTTTATTTTCCCTAATTATATTTGTAACTCGCTTGAAATTCAAATATTTTTGATTTAATGAAAATTATCCTTATGGTAACGGCAAATTTTTTTATTATAAATTAATAATATTTGAAACGATGCAGGGTTTATTACATGTAAATCGAAAAGTTAAAATAAAATGTCAAATAATGACCAATTTTTAGAATTTTAATCCCTTTTCTTGGTGAAAGCTACATCATCCGCATTTTTGCCTTAAATAATAACTTAAAGAATATTTTACATAGCAAATTTAAAAATCATCCAATTCCGTGGATGATTTTTAGACAAAATGTAATATGTAAGTAGTTATTTAGGCGCTTCATTAGTAGCTTTTTACTAAATTTTAATCCAACCCCCCTTAAAATCTTTAATAATGATATTTAGGAACAAAATTTACACTCCTTACAACATTTTAGTTCTTCTTTCACAAAAGGGGCATGTTGGAAATTCAATTTTGAGTTGACAAAACCATTACTACGTATTATGGCACCCTCTTAATAAAGTTTAAATTTTGGACATTTCTTTGGGAAGAAAAAGATCTATCTGAACATCACTATCAATACTCGCAGAAAGGTAGATATTGTCGAACTATTTTCGTGTAGGTTCAAAAACCGTTTTCCTATTTTTGTCCCGATTTTATGTTTCTTTCAGAGATGTAGTGGCTGTTAACATAATTTATGATATTTCTCATCAAACGCAAATAAATCTTTATAGCCACGTTTTAGATATCTTATTAATGTCGTTTCCTTTCCCTGGCATTTTTATTACTTTTTTGATAGGTAGCTTTTCTACTACCTAAAGATTCAGTACTGTGTAAAAAATAAATACCTAAACAGGATTTATAAGGATAATTGAAATTCGTATTTTGTTTCAAATTACAAAATATAAACTATTAAAAAAGGTTTACCAACTATTCTATGAAGGTACCTAATAATATTAAATTACTTGTTTAAACAGATTTTTATATAACTTTTTTTTTTTTTTACTATTGCTGCAAAAAAAACACATTTTTCTAATATTAAAACTATGCATTTAAGTTTAGTGTCACAATAATTTGAAGGACTGGCGCATCTTTGATGAAAGAAAATTGTTTTGAAATTGTTAATTTTTACGAATCTTTATGATATTTTATTTTAATTTCGCCATTTAAAATATCATCTTTTTGACAGAATTTTTTTGCTAGATTGTCCTCCCTTTTTTTCGGCATTAAAGTAATGATAACAACCCTTGTATTCTAGGTCAGCGTTTCTCAACCTTTTGGCCCGCGGACAAATATATTATTATTGTTTTTTTAATAAGAAATTTTTTTTTTTCCGGATCAAAAATTGTTTGCGGACTAGAAAAATTTTCTCCGCGGACCACTTGTGACATGGTGGTCAAACCAGCGGTTGAGAATTAATAGCTTTTCCCAAGGTCTTTTTAAAACAGATTTGTATCCATCATACCAATTTTCTTACAAATAATTCGCTTCATTTTTTTTAAATTTTAAATACATACAGCACCTCTAAATTTCGACAACCACCCTACCAATGTATTACTTAACCCACGCCCCTATCCGCATGCGGGGTATTGGGTCCCGATAATACTTTTACGTCTGAAAAAAAAATCGCTGTTCCAAACGATACGCTCTAGGAAAAAAATTTTTTTTTTAAAACTTGTTATTATTTGGCTATATTTTCTTCGCTGCATGTATGAAAATATTTTCAAAAATAAAAAAATTTATCGATTGTGAAAATTTCAATACCAAAAATATTTATTTTTAGTTTATATGATTTTAGAGGAATGAAAAATTCGAATTTTGCCCAAACTGTTTTTAAGGTTAAAAACGCTACAGTGTGGGCTTTTAAATTTTACACAAAAAAATTTCGGTATCTTTGATAGTTTTAAAGTTATGGCGGTGGAAACAAAAAAAATCAATTTTTTTATAAAAAAAAATCACTTTTTATTAATTTAAAAGTTCAAGACCAAAAAAATGTCGTAAAATACGATTTCTTATTGGGCATACTCAAAGAAACCTAACAGGTTTGATCTTTGGGTTTTGCCACCCGATAGACTTCGGTCGCTCCACCATTCCCGTTGTAAATTTGAATGTTCTACTTCAATCCCCGTTGGCCCATTTAGGATCCGGAAAGCTGTTTCGAGTGGTGCCTCTACTGCTACCTTGAATGAGTTTTTATGTCCCAGTTTTTAATATTTTCTATAACTAATTGTTGGTCAAGGGAAAATTTGTTTTTAGGAATTTTTCCAGATTTTTTCCCTTTTTATATGTGGTTGCATACCTTACGAAAAACCATTTCATTTGTTTTGCCGCCACTTGTTCCGTATTTTTGTTGCTTCCTATTATTTTCTTTGCCTCCCCCCTGGTGTATGGCCTTTTTTTTCTCGTCTTCGTGAAAACGTGTGCTGATGTCTTTTCATTTTGCTTGTTTTGAGACTCCGTGCTTTATTTTGTTTGGGTTTTTTTGATTTTTTTGACTGGCGTTTGTAACTTCCATGTCCGATGTTGACGTATTGGGGTGTGGCTGTCATGGGTCGGTAATTTAGGATTCTTGTTTAGTATCGATTTCATCTTTTTCGTCGGGTTGTCATCCTTGGGGAAAAGGTTTTCTGTTGTGCTGTCGATGGGGTAGATGGCGCCTGATTTTTAGCTATGGCATCTTTTAGGAGCCTTATCAGATCTTGTTGATTATCAACGTTTATCTTGAGTTGCTGAATGAGTTGATCCTTTTCCCTTAAGTAATGCCTTGAGATGTAGGTTTTCTATTTCCCTAGCGAACTTGCTGCTATCCCTGTGTGTGAACTTTTAAAAGACGGGTCTGGATCTTGATGCTTGGTTCCGGAGACCTTTGTCATGATCAACTGTTTCCTAAAAGTATTTTCGTTTCACAACAGAAAATTAATATTTCGTTTCCCAAAACAATGTCTTTTAGGGTTTCACATCCCGGATGGTTCAAACTGTTGCTTTTAAATGCATTTTAGACTCAAAGGAAACCGGCACTTTCGCGCAACGGCGGCATGGTTTTATTTGGGCGAAACTGCGAGTTCAAGGCCCCCGGCACGTCCGACTCGATCGACATCTCGACACAAACATATATATATATATATATATATATATATATATATATATATATATATATATATATATATATATATATATATATATATATATATATATATATATATATATATATATATATATATATATATATTATATATATATATATATATATATATATATATATAATCCCCTTTGCTAACTTTTTATTATAAGAGATACAGTTAGGTTAAATTAGCAAAGTTTTGTACATTTTTACGCTGATTACAATAACGATAATAAAAAAACAAATGAACATAAATGTACGAGTTATTCACAAAATATATTTTTTTTAAAATTCAACACCCTGTATTTGTTACGTTAATTCGAAGAAAATGTAATTTTCTATATAATTATTATTTACATTTTTCCTAAAATAAAAAATAGCGGAGTTATTTCAAGTTAAATGTATTCTGCCATAACTGGACGCAGGCTGCCGTGGAATTCTTAAAATAGCATTTTTTCAAATTATCGTAGTATTTTAATAAAAAATTTAAAAAAACAAATGATAACATTTTATCCGCCATGATGTTTTAGTGACAACTAGTAAATCATAAGGCAACAGTTCATTTATGCTATTGTTGTTTTAAATGCTGTCATTTAGAATTTTGTTGATGGGAATGCTACATAATTTACAAAAAAATGACATCAGGCTTTAGAGTGAAACTATTTCCAGAGAGAAATATGCCAAACAGAAGATATTTTTACTCCTTTATCGAAAGTTTCAATCAAAAAAAAGTGTTTCTTAAGCGTAGAATTAAACCTTTATAATTAGTCAACAAACAGTAATTAATGTTTTGGCATATTTAAAGTTTATCGTGAAACTCCACAAGAGACTATGGGTCAGATCTTGATCTATGCTAAGGAACCATTAATAAGTTTAAAAAAAAAACATACTTTGTTGCCAGGAGATTACAAAAGGCGTATAAACTTTTTGCCAAGGGTTTTTGTAAATGCTGCTATAGGAAACCCAAACTTTTTACGATTAATTCTTTGAAGCAATGATTCTAATTTTAGTAATAGAGGCATGTTTAACCGAAAGAACCAACATTTTTGGGAGCTTGCAATCTCCTGTGCCATCATGCTTTCAATCCACAAAGATGTTTTGTAAACGTATGGTGCTGCCTTATTGGATCAAAAATTGTTGAACCTGTGTTTTATAAAGATCTTTAACAATATTAATTTCAATTTTCCAAATAAACAAAAAATTTTTGATGATAAAAATTCCACCAAAAATAACTCGCATTTTTTCAGTAAATACTTAATATAGTGTTGCCTTTCTTGAGTATATGACTAAAAATAACTTGTGTTAACTGATATTTCTTTTTAAAATAATGAGTTGGGTAAAAAAAAAGAAAAAGAAAAAGGGTACAGAATTGCGGAATCAAAATGTGGAGGGAGTATCTAGGCTGATATGTTCTGCGCGCGCCACACATACAGTTCCACTGAAAGGTTTTATAAAAATGTAGATCTGGATTAAATTAACTTTATCTTTAAATTTTATAGATGTTTTTTATTCTCTCTTGGGAATCCATTAAATATATTATTATTTTTTGGCCGACCTGTGTTAAAAATACAACTTTATATGTATACTTTCTATAGGCAAAAAATGTAAAAAGAAATAAATATTTATGTGGGTAGAAATTTATAAAAATAATTACTTTTAAAAATTAACAATGTAAAAAAAAAAAATAATTATAAATTTTTGCTTTCTTAAAAAAAAACTAACTGTCAAAACTATAGGAAGGGAAATTTAAAAGATACCCAAACAATATTTTGTGCATGTTTAATGCATACGTTTTAAATATTTCTTTTTTAAAATTTTAACTTTCAGGTTTTTGTTAACCAGTTTTCTGACTTAAACATTCTAATAGAATAAAGTAATTCTACCAAGAAACGTGTGTACTAAATTTGATTTAACTTGTGTTTTCATTTATTATGGTTTTTCCCATGTTTTACCTGCAAACGTTCCTTATGGTTCGTATATTATTAACTTTCATATCCGTCCCACCCCCTCTGGGTTTTTATAAATTATTTAAAATAAAAAAAAATTCCCGTCAAATCCTTAAATTTTACAATGTCCTTAGAAATTTCAATGAGTACGATTGCTATTTAGAAATAAAACTTTTTGGTATGTGTTTTTATTTCGATTAATCCTAGACTAGTAAATTGACTGAAACTTTTTGATCCCCCACATTTTTCTCTGGCGGCGGCCCTGTTAACATTTCTTGTCAAAGTCAAAATCTTGTTACCACAATAATCTCACTAGAAATTTTAAATTTAAATGTTTGTACCCTTAGTTAACTTTAAAAAATAGGTACCTCGTCAGTTCTAATACCAAAAAAAAAAAAGATTTGCCATAAACAACTTAAATTTTTCCAAGATATTTAACCAATTTGAACTTTTTAAAGCTGTCAAATTTGGCAGTTGTTTTTGTCAATGACATTTTAGTTCATCGAGCCCCAAATTTTTTAAATAGTTATGCAAGGTGTGTCATAAAGGAGTTTTGATTTTTTTGTAATATCAGAATTTGGACATACGGGATCCATTCGCTATAATCAAAAACACCTTACCCCAACATTTTATTGTATTGAAGAAACATAATCAATTTGATAAGAATACTTTTTTTTTTTAAAATTATGTTATTTATAATAACTCCCCAAACGATACGAAAGAAAAATTTGAAATTGGGCAAATATTTGTAATTTAATGTTCCGATTTCATAAAATATCGATTAAAGTCATATCTAAAATTTTGGGGGGTATCCTGTATAAATATTTCTTTTATGGAAAGAACAGGGCTAAAAATACTTATCGCTCCAAACTCCAACAACATATGTCGATTTTAATTTACTAAATTTAAATTTTATCACTTTGGGCAACAAGATTTCTTGAGTCTATTTAAAAAGATTTCATTAGATTGTGTTAGCCATGACAACTTAAGTAGCTAGTGATTAAATTTAGTGTCGAAAATTGGCCAATTTAGACTTATATACATTTACTCTCTGGTTATAATCAGTTAAAAAATTTAAAAACCACATACCAACCCGGGGTTAGCGGTATGGTATATGAAATAGAAGACTATAAATAAGTGAATATAGAATAATTTTTAGTTAGTGCTGAAATATTTTAATTGTCTTTACATGTAAGTTAGCATTAATAGGCACAATGTTTTAGTGCGTTTAGAATTTTATTTCTATTTTTATGAAAGATATAAACAAGGGATATTCACTAAAATAATCTAGCTTTAAAACAATTTTGAATGAATAACTAATTTTTAAAATTTGACAAGATAAATTTAACAAACTGCTTAAATATTGGCATGTAATATTAATAAAAGGCAATTTTAAAAAAAATACTTAAAAAGTAATTTAAAATTATGAAATAATATGTTTTTATATATACACTAAAATTAACCAACAAACAGAATTTAAAATAGGTACGATACAAATTAGGGGCGGCCTACAATTCTTTTAAGTTGATGCCAGCAAAGCCATTAAATATAAAAATTAATCAAAGTGGAAACGAAATATTCGATACAAAATGAAGCGAAGAAGACAATTTACTTAACAACCTTTAAATTTCTTTTTATATATTTGGTAGTATTTTCTTAAGTGACCTTAAAAAAATTAGACCTCTAATTTGTTTCGTACTTACCTTTATCATCTCGTATTTTGTGTTTTTTAAGTTTTGCATATGCTTATAATATAATAATGACAAAGCAATACGCAACTGTTGTATTAAAGCTTTAATTTTTATAAAAAGTAGTTCATTCACACTTTTAAACATGTTTAAATAATGTGAGGTACATTTACGTTATCTTAATTAGGATAATTTGAATTTATTTTAAAAAACTTTATTACTACCTAACATAGAATCTATCAAGGATAATATAACACCAAGTGTTTATTTTATATCAGTATGTTAGAGTTAACCTGTATTAAAAAAAGTGCTCTGACCTGACGCCTGTTTTAACTCTTCTTCCGATCCCAAGCATATAATTATAGGTCTATACTTTCTTTTTTAGTTGTTAATTAAAAAATACATTTAATCCCAGATCGTTGCTTATGACATATCTAAAACCTTTTGACTAAGTCTGACATAATGCCCTTTTTACAAACCCCCTTTTTAAGGTCTTCCACCTAAACTTTATTCGTGGGTCTTTGGTTTTCTTTTAATTCAACGTATATCAGTTATTGTAGATGGTCACTCTTTTGGCTTTCACCAGATTAATGCTAGGGTTTAATAAACGCAACCACTTTATTTCTGCTTTACATGAACGTTGTTCTCTTATCCAGGATCGATTCTATCCACAGTTCTGCTGATGATAGCATCATAGTATCCGTCACTTTAATATTCAATTTCTCAATAAAATTCAAGTCAGTCTATAAACCGCATTTAGAAAACAACAAAAATGCAGATTTCTCTTCCACACTTGTTAAATTAATATTGGATTGGGGCGTTAAAAATATTGTCCAGTTTAATGCCTTAAAAGCACAGTCATGTTCTCGCTGTCGCGAAAAAGTAGGCCAACGCTCATCGTTTTATGAGGCGGCCAAATTCTGCAGAACAAGGAGCCATTTCACCGGCGTTACGATTTTCCCCTTCTAATTTTTATACTATGTATGTATCTCAAATCATATCGTCTCGGAATATTGTTTCCATGTCTGAGAATGGCGTTTCTCACAACTTTAAGCACTCTTAATTTTATCCAAAAAATAGGGGATCTGTCGCTAATTTCCACGGCTTCTGCTCTGAGAAATTATCCAATATAATTTCTCCTCTAGCAGCTCTCAATAAAGCAACTCTTAGTATCACTCTTATGCATCCTTTTATAGTCCAGCTCAAACTTCCCACTTTGTTTGTTCTTTATATTTAAAGTGAAGAGATTGTGGAAACCGGCTTTTATATTTAATATGATGACTAAATATGCCATTTGTGAACTTGTCATATATCATATATACCATTATATTTTATACTCAGACAAGACTTCCTTCATATACAGGGTAATTCGTTGAGTGTTGTATTAAAAGTTCTGGAGAACCAAAAATAAGAACTTTTGAAATTTGGCATAGGGCCGGATAGGTGATAATCTATTTTTAAAATATTTTGGCCAGTGCAGAGTTGCAGGATCTACCCGAAACCAATGACAACATCGTAATTTTAAATATAACACCTCATATTTTATTACATATTCGGATCCTACACAAAATTCTAAGTAATTTTGTTTACATCTATCTATACCTTTCTCCTACGTTTTTGAGAAAATAATTAATTACTATGTTTTTTTAGAAACATCACCATGTCAAAATAGATTAAATATTTACGTGCGTAATCAAACTGGATACAATTACAATTACAATACATTTTTTTTGGGGGGGTTAGACAATGCATGTACCTAAAAGATCTACATGCCATAATAGCGATATATTTTACAGGGTGTCCCAAAAAATTTGAATTTTTACCGAAATTTAATAATGGTTAAAACTCATTTTTTTAAAATACAACATACTGTATTTTATCCCATTTTTGAATAGATTAGCAATTTACCTACAATTTTTTTTCATGTTTTTAAATACCATCCACAACAAAATACTGACTTAATTTACAATTTACCTAGGTAGGCCATAGAAGTTTCTATTTAAAATTGTCCTGACAACAATAGTTGTCATGTGTGGTTTGTTGTAGGTAGTATTTAAATACTGGGAAAAAATTAAAATTCACCTGTATTTAAAGAGCGGTGACAGATGGGTATAGAAACATGTATGGACATTGTGTAGGTAAATTGTTGGTTTATTTTAAAATGGGATAAATACCGTATGTTGTATTAAAAAAATCAGTTTTAACCATTATTAAATTTCGGTAAAAATGCACATTTTTGGGACACCCTGTAAAATATATCGCTATTATAGCTTGTAGATCTTTTAGGTATATGCATTGTCTAAGCCCAAAAAAATATTTCCAGTATTCAGTTTGGTTAGGCACCTAAATATTAAACCTTTTTTGACATGGTTCCTAAAAAAAAACATAGTAATTAATTATTTTCTCAAAAACGTAGAAGATAGTATAGGTAGATGTTTACAAAAATACTTAAACATTTGTGTAGTATCGAATATATAATAAAATATAAGGTGTTTATTTAAAATTGCAATTTGCCATCGGTTTCAGGTAGATCCGGCAACGCTGCATGACCAAAATATTTTTATAAGGTAGATCATTACCTATTATGGACTATGCCAAATTTCAAAGTTCTTCAGAACTTTTAATAGGACACTCAACGTGAATCACCCTGTATATAAAGGTCATTTCTTTTACTTTAATTATATTTTATTGCAGTGTACATCGACGGAGTAGAATTTTGTGGTGTAAATTCTTCCAATTAAGTTCTACTTGGCAAACCCATGTCAAAAACCTACAGTGTCACTTGTTGGAGTACCTTTAGCCACAACTGAAATGAACTGAGATTGGGCAACACGTTAATGAATCAATAGATAATTTAAGATGATGATAGGTTAATAATGTAGCATTTTGCGAACATTTTTGTTTATTGAAAGACAATTTTAATTTTTACAATAACTACGCGCTCCACATAATGTTTCCAAGATACCAGTGGGGCATATTGGCTAAAAAAGGTGGGGGTCCAACGGATAAATTTAAAAATTTAATGAAATAATATACGTAAAAACGTTATTACCTAAAATTATTTCATTTGTTTTAAAAGTGGGTAGCTACTCCTCTTCTGCCCCCAAGTATTCGCTACTGCTAGATTTGGTATTATTCAAAGATTTGGAAGCGTGTTTAGCTGTGATTAAACGGTGTATAATTTATTTTACTTATCATACTGCAAACACCTACAGTGTGGGCCAATGAAAACGAAACAAGCCGATTTCTCATATCTTTGGTTAGTAGGAAAAAGCGCTCCGGACCCGTCGATTTTTATTTCGAGGGAACACATTTTGCGCTTATTTTTAACCCTGTCACCTTAACCTCTAGGGGGGTGAGATTCAGTCCTAAATTTTTAAATGGGAAAAGCGGTCGACTGATTTTAAAGAATCTTTTTCAACGCTTCCTAGTTTTTGAATTTGATGCAGTAGTTTTCGAGAAATAATTTTGAATTTAATACAAGTCAACATTGAAAAAATAATTGTTTTATCATCTTTAAATTTTTTATTGACCTTTTTCTTAAAAAACGTCATTCTTTCTAGGCACAGCTTTCAGTTTTGTAAGGGTAACCCTACGAAGGGAGGGTGATGATTTCAAATAACGAGAACATTTACATTCAAAACTTTCCTTCTATTTTACTTTCTTACTTTTAATTTTACAAGCGTTCAAAATGTTGGCCCCTCCTTCCATGCAGTCATGCAGGTTTTGTTCAAAACGGTTTCGGACGTTCTGAAGCATTCCAGGTTTCATGTTCCGACATTCATCAATGATCCGTTGACGTAAATCATTTACAGATTCTGGTTGAGTTTATAAATTTTACCTTTTAAGTTACCCCACAGGAAAAAATCTAACGAGCTTAAATCTGGTGACCTTGCAGGCCACTCCACTGGTCCTCTTTGTTTGATCCATCTGCCAGAAAACGTTTCATTCAAATATGACGAACAACAAAGGCATAGTGGGGAGGTGCCCCATCTTGTTGAAATGTCAACTTATTCGCATTGTAACGGTCATCATGTTCGAGCAATTTCTGTCAATGCGGGATCGACAGTGTCTTCTAACAATTACAAGTTCATTTGTCCTGTTAGATTTCCTGGTAAAAAAGGACTAACACACAATCGCCTTTAATTCAGCCCAGACGTTTAATTTCTCAGGATGTTGAGTGTGAACTTCATGGAATAATGCGGGTTTTCGTCGACCAATACCGACAATTATGACGATTAACAGTCTCGTTCACAAAAAACGAACACTCATCTGAGAAACAAATTAATTCCAGCCAGACGTTTAATTTCTCAGGATGTTAGTGTGAACTTCATGGAATAAGTGCAGGTTTTCATCAGACCAATACCGACAATTATGACCATTAACAGTCCCGTTCACAAACACTCATCTGAGAAACAAATGTTGAACAACAAGTTCGGGTTATTTATTATCCGTTCACTGATTATATCGCAAAATTCTACACGTCTATCAAAGTCATCTTCATTTAATTCTTGCACAAGATGGATTTTTATATGGGTGGAATTTATGGGATTTTAAAATTCTTCGAATGCTCGTACGGCATATGCCAGAAACTGTAGGTAATTGCCTGGTATTAACGTAGGACCTATATTGAGGTGGCCAAAAGCAGCAATTTGCATTGCTTCGTTTCCCACTATTCGATTGGGAGCGATTCGTTTTGATTTGCACAGATCCTGTCTCCTAAACTTAGAAAATAACTGCTAACCTTGGACTGATAATATTCTAAACAAGACACTGACAATACTTTATAATTTTAAAGCGTAAGTAAAAGTATCCGCAATTTATTGAGTAATAAAAAAGTGACATTTAATGCTTCCTTACTTTTTAAGTTAGATAGGACAGGATTTAAAAACAAAAATACTAAATAAAAAATAGTACTAAAAGTGACAAAGCGTTACTTTCAATTATAGGCCGATCGTGTTTATAAAACGTATTTTTTTGAAAACTACTGCATCAAATTCAAAAAACTAGGAAGCTTTGAACAAAGGATTCGATGATCTTTAAAATCAGGTATCAGTCGACCCCCTTTCCCATTTAAGAATATAGGAGTAAAACTCACCCGCCCCTAAGGGGTTGAAGTGACAGGGTTAAAAATAAGCGCAAAATGTGTCCGAGTGATTTTTTCCTACCAATCATATATATGAGAAATCGGCCTTGTTTCGTTTTCATTGGCTCACCACTCACCATGTATATTAAATTTTTAGAACCCTTTTGAAATACTCTTTACAATAATGAATTAAGGGACAATAAAATAAAATTTAATTTTAACCGATCCCTGAATATTAAACAATACAATTTGATTTCATATTGAGGTGCGTACCCAAAGTTGCGCGTTGCCGCGCGTGACCTCTTCGTTATCGTTGCCACGTTGAGGAATACGAAACTTGTGGCGCGGCAATGCAGAACACTGCCGTGGTCTACCTTTTGAAATCACGTGGTTACCTTTTGAAATTACGTAATATTATCTGCGTTTTCTCTTATTCAATTTGTTAAAGCTTTGAGTAGTATTTTAGTAATTAAAACTTACATAACTTGCTGTTCATCTAAAATCCGCCATTATAATTCTTATGACCCTAAATCTTAGAAAGTCAAATTTAATTTTCGTTTTTTTCTTTCGAGAAATTTAAATAAAATAAATACGAGAACAGCGCAAACATGTGCTATGTCTCAATATTTCTGATTTCTGATCGTCCTTGATTAATCATAAATGTTTAAACATTTTTTATTATTGCTATATAATAATAATAATCTACATAATAGTCCTGGTTGACATATTACTTAATAGTAGATCATGTGTTGATATACAACTTACCTAACCTCTTGTATGCAATAACCGAAGTAAATTAAATGCAATACATTACACAATGTTCATATCTGCGTCATAATCAAGGTGTTAATATTAAAATAAAATATTTTTTGAGTAAAAATATGTTATTTTTTAAAATTGTTACATAAAGATTATATTATTATCATGAATTATTATATTAACATAGGTCGAAGAAAATATTTGTTTACGATATAATACCATTTAAAAATGTAAAAAAAAAGGGAATAAAATGTTAAAATCACGAAAACCTTTCTTTTAAAACCGTTTTACGCATACAAGAATTCTATGAAATTTATGATAAAAATTATCACCAAAATTTTGATAAAAATTTTCATGGGATTTTTGGTAATAGCACGTTTATTTGTGTTGGATATTTACAATAAATTTAAGTAGAATTATTACTAGAATTTATGTGCTGCTCATGCGCACAAATGCTAATTTTATAAACAACTGTGGGATTAATGTAACATAACGTAAAAACGCGGAAAATTAATAAATAAAAAAGGTTTCTAAATTATGTCAGATATAGATAAACGGGAGTTGTTACAGTTAGCTGGTTCCTTTTTACTTTATGAAATAATTTTCAGTGACATCACCGATCCCGAAAAAAGTTCTGCGTCCATTTTTCCGCAATTTCTCGAAAATGTAGAACATGTTTATTATTTTTATTGCGAAAATTCTAGTAAAAATAATTAATTTTGTAATGCACAAAATAATTATTAAGTAAATTTTTGGCACAATTATGGCAATAATTTTCGGAATAATTTTCGTATGTGTAAAACGGTCCTTAGACATCGCTGTAGTTTCCACACGAGTTATTGTGAAATTTTTTAATCGAATCTACATTATATATGTTTATCTATTATGTTTCGGAAGATTAGTAGCAAATTACTTTAATTGTCTACTCTACAGGAATAAATTTGGAGTTTGTTTGGTAGTAATCCTGTTATTAAAACAATTATCATTATCTGCAGGAGTATGTTCTCATCTAAAATGTTGCCAATCTAAGTTTAGCTAATAAACGAGTTAGTGACATAATTCTAGACTATTTTACTAAGCTTGTTGGAGATGTAGTGCCGTCTTGGTGCCTCTCCTTTTAGAGATTATAACTGATCCTAGAAAATACTTTCAGACAATAATACCAGGCTTTTACTCTTTGTATTTAATTTAGGTGCTTTTTATTCAAATAATAATAATAGGAATAAAGTGTATTTTTAACTTTTACAGTATATGTTACATACTATTTAAAAGATTACAAGGTACCTTACTCAATGCGATTTTAGAGACTTAAAAACAAAATTAATACGTCTAAGAATGCTTCTAAAAAAAATGGAAAGGTTTTTAGTAACATATGCCTTTCATAAATCATAATTTTATTTATGGGTAATGAGAAAATTATAGTATAAAATATAATCGGAATCTCGTCTTCTAATCTTATTTGTCTACAGTTTACAAAATTGTCTTTCTATGTTAATTTTTCATAGAACAGTTATTAGAATATTTGACCTGGGATGACATGATTATGTTTAAGATAAAATTACTAGTTCGTAGGTACGCGTATTTTCTTTGTATTATATTCATACCTAATTTATGTAAACAAGTAATATATTTTGATGTGTATAGAAAAAGATATTATAAAACTGCTTTTACTGTTATAATAATTTATTAACCTTTTCCCATTAATCCTAAAAGAAATGATGTACATCATCAATTTTACCTCATTACATTTTGCTAAATATGATCATATATTTATTTCTTTTGCGTATGTGTATACTCGTATATGGGAAAACATATTTGGAAAGAATTGTGCACTAATAGTAGGTAATTTTAACTTTCCTACAATAGGTTGGCATTCAATAAATAATGAGCGTTTCTATGAACCAAAACATATAGAGAAAAAATATTCAAAAATGATTGATTGCTTGTCATCCTTTGAACTGATGCAGTTTAATAATGTTTTTAATAATAATAATAAATTGTTGGATTTGGTCTTCTGTAATCAAGATTGTATAGAGTCCATTGCGCATTCTGAAAATGCGATGGTAGTAGAAGATTTGCACCACCCAGCCTTAGAATTTAATGTTAATAAAAATATATCTAAAGGTCTTCGTCATACGCGAGCATTTTTTATGATTTCGCAAAAATTAATGATGAAATTTTGCGCACCAATTGGTTAAGGCTTTTTAATGATAAAAGTATCGATTGTGTGACTGATATTTTTTATGATAAGCTAAATAATATGGATAGAAATATTCCTAAGTATAAAGTTGGAGGTGGATTTACTGTTTATTTTAAAAGAGAAACAATCTTAAAAGTATTATAAAAAATCGAGCTTATAAAAATTTTAGGATATACAAGGATCAAAATCACTACTTAAATTTTTCCAATTTGCGTCGGCGTTCCAAGCAAATGATGCGAAGCGATTACTATGATTATGTACAAAGTATTGAGAGTAATATTTCCGGTAATATAAAAGATTTTTGGAAATTTGTAAAAAACAAAATGAAAAGTACAGGTGCTGTTCCCAGTTCGGTATTATATGAAGTTATTATGTCCAGTCACATTTTCAGGAGCTTTTATTCTTCAACATGCTTGATGACTTTAGAATAAGTGAGAAAGATATTAAAAATATCATGAACTCACTTGATGTTAATAAATTCACTGGCCCGGATGACATACCGGTATTGCTTAAAAAGTCATGTAAGAATTTAGTTAAACCCTCAGACGAAAGAAAGAAAAGACTTAACATTTCATTCATAAGTGACACTTTGTTTTGTCCCAGACATTATCAATAAAATCATATAAGGGGAAAAAGGATAGAAGATAAATTAGGACTGATCAAGGCAACATTGTACGGAGCCTTGCAGTTTCGACCAGTGGCGTATGGTTTATGTTAGAAGTTTCGATTAGATATAAATTTATTAAAAATATTAATTTTTAAATCGTTCTAATTATGGTGATCCTTTTAATTTTAGTTTATTAAAAAATATTGATTAGCAACATAAATAGTTATAAAATATTTTATTCTAAAAAATTACTTTTCTCCTATAAATTTAGAATAATATGGGCCACAAATTAATAAAAAAAGACAAAAACTGGGGATACTTTTATTATATACGGTAATTAAAAAATAACATAAAATATTAGATATAAGGCAAAATAAAAAATTATCTACTTATTCCTAAGATAATATACAGTGTCAACCATAAAGTCCGCATCAAATGGGAAAATTTTTCCCCAATTAATTCGGGTAATTTTTTTGCCAAAAGTTTTGTTTGAAAAATAATGCCAAATAATGTATACAGGGTGCCACAGATTCGAGTGTATGCATGGGGATCTCGGATACCGTAAGAGATATGAAGTCGGTTAAATTATGGCAAAGTTGTGTATTTACGTAACTAACCATATCCACTTTAGAAAGTTGCATAATTCCGAGTACTTTCGGAGATATTCGAAAAAAAAACGAAATTTGCCGATTTCGTTTTTATTTTTTTCTGACGTTATTTAAAGAGATATGGAAAAACAATACTTTCTCGTGGTCACTTTTTAAGCTCTACAAAACAGCGTTAAGAGATTTTCCGCACGACGTTTCGTTTTCGTTAAATCATCATCAACTTTATTTTTTTAAATACAGACCTGGTTTTTTTATTTCATTTTTTTGAACCCCTTATTATTCCAATAACAAAAATGTATAACACTTAATATTTTTTAACAAATATGAAACGCCCCTATAAGAAATGTTGTGCGTTCCTTGTCTAACTCATTGTCTCTTATGAAAAATATGTTTATTTAACAGAAAAATATTAAGTGTTATACATCATTGTAATTGGGATTATAACTGCTTCAAAAAAAATGCAATGAACAATTGAATGCCGTATTTAAAAAATAAAGTTGATGATGGTTTAACGAAAACGAAACGTCGTACCAAAAATCTCTCAACGCTGTTTTGTAGAGTGGCCATGAAAAATTGTCTTTTATTTTTCCATATCTCTTTAAATAACGTCAGAAAAAAATAAAAACGAAATCGGCAAATTTGGTTTTTTTCCGGATATCTCCGGCAGTACTCGGAATTTTACTACTTTCTAAACGGCATGTTGTTAGGCACCTAAATGCGCAACTTTTCAATAATTTAACCGACTTTGTATCTCTTCCGGTTTCCAAGATCCCCATGCATGTACTTGAATCTGTGGCACCCTGTATAAGGATGATCACGTGACTTTTTTTAGCTGTCAAATTTGTTTTCTTTTTTTCAGAAAATCGCAAAATGAAGCATTATCTTTCAAAATTTCAAAAAATTGTATTGGTATGTTGCAAAATATATTTTGGGGACAGCTAAATTGATTGCAGCGCTCGCTGTGGTCAAATTTTTCGATAAATCATACACCCAATTATCCATGGATATGTCTTCATCCCTAAAAGTTAATTAAATTTAAAAAATAAATACGTGAAAACCTTTAGAAAACTTTTGCTGATTTTGTAAGACCATATTAATTACATACCCTTTCACTTTCCTAGGGGGAGTCTCAAGTAAAGTGGAGTCAGAGCTAAAAAATACAGTTATATTAATTAAGTTAAAAAATGAATTGGTCAAAAAGATGTACTTGTTTTAAACATAAAAGCTCAAACGTTATTAGATAGACCTACACCAAAGAAATGATGTGTTTTTTAAATCAAGAACCAAAGTTTACGAAGATTCGTAAATATACAAAAAAACGTTAACAATAATTTAGAATGTATTAGTCTATAATAATTACCTTCCATCAACAGATTGATTGTCAAATATATGATGTAAAATTTTTGGGATGGCTCCAGGCCTTAAATATTTGCTATTGTTTGCCTTAATCAAAATCTCCTGTGGATCAAAATGGTCTGAGCATAGCACAGGGTGCTTTGGTAAATGTTGTCCCTCTTCAATTCCCACAAGAGAAAACCAAATGTTTCTTGTTATTGGATCTGAGGGAAACCTAAAATATTAGAAGATCCTTTTGTATAATGTATAATTTTTCCCACAATATTATAAACCTACTCACAAACTAATAAATTCGATAATATTCTAATAAAAATAATAAAACAAGTACAATGCATAAATAACCTTTGGTCTAGTTACTTTCCTTCAGGCTATTGTAAATCTACGCCACTGACCTTGGTAAAAACATCGCCTAGCAAACAGAACCTAATTTACCTATGAAAAGACACATCTTCGTGTAAATAGTCCAATTTTTTACACAAAACACATTCACGCACCATTTTAGAGTTTTTAATATAAGTTTGTAAATAGTTTTAACAGATAGTTTTAACAAAAACACCACAAAACACTTAAAAAAATCCAGGGCAACGTCGCACTACACCTGATCAGGTTCATTCCATTTATCAACGGACCGGTTGTAAAATTACTACGCGAGGTTGAAGCGGCATTGCCATATTCCGCCTGCGAAATTCCTTTGCGGGCGAAATGTAGCAATGCGAAACGTATTTAACCAAATAAAAATAAATAAAAAATGGTTTATGTAGCAAAATTATCTTTAAATTATTTATTTTTTAAAGCCAAATCTAATAATCTATTTATTTTTATGCCCATTTTTTATTATAAATATAGAACTTAAAGGCAATTTTATTTAGAAATGTTTAAATTCACTTCAAGCTGGCAACAGATTTTATCGACTTTAGTTACGCGTTACGTCCTTTTCCAATGTCTGACCCTAAGTTCGTGTTTATCGTGGGGGATTTGGTTAAACCTCTTTTATATATATTTAATCTGTCTCTACAACAGGGGACCTTTCCGGCAAAAAGAAAGATATCTCATATAATCCCCATATTTAAAAATGGAGATAAACATAACGTTAAAAACTATCGGCCAATAAGAAAACCGTAAGTTTTTCCTAAGGTATTTGAAAAAATCATTTATACAAAAATGTTAAACCATGTTAAAAATATTATTATGTCAGAACAACACGGTTTTTCCCACTTAGGTCAATTGAGACAAATTTAGTCACATTTGTCAAATATCAAATATCTTTCGGAAACAATGCATAGACGAATTCAGGTGGATTATATATATACCGACTTCTGTAAGGCCTTTGATAAAAATTAATCGTCGCATACTGATAGATCGCCTTTTTGAGGTCGGTATATCTGATTTTCTTTTGCGATGGATTGCGGGACAGAGTGCAGGTTGTTTCGGTGAATGGGCATCAATCAGACCCCTTTATAGTTCCGTCCGGAGTACCACAAGGTAGTCACTTGGGCCCCCTGTTTTTCATAATTTACCTTAATGATATAAAGGAAGTTTTACTACCCAGAACAAGTTTAGATGGTTGTCTAAAAATTCAAAGCGACTTGGATCGTCTAGTTTCGTATTGCAGGAGAAAGGATTTTTTTTTAAACCCTGACAAATGTGTGGCTATCAGTTACACCCGTTATACAAGGTGTCCCAGAATATGTGGGCAATCTCTTGGAATCTAACAGAAAACCTTAAAATATTATGACAAGTTCCCATAAACTTTTTTCCTATGACCCTCCCCTACGAAGATACAGATACATAACGGACGACCCTGGAAATCGTTTTTTTATAACTTTTAAACTACTAGACGTAATTTAATATTTTTTTAATATAATGGTTACTAGATAAGTCTTCTTAAAATGAACTCATTAAATCATATTTGGCTTATTTAGTTTGCCAGGGACGGACTAGCTCTGACACAATAATATTAATTTTTTTAACACCCTGTATGATAGAGGCTCAACAATATTATTTTTATATAGCTTTAACCTTAAACTAAAAAAAAGGTATTCTTGATTGACATCGATAAAATTAACTGTTTACGAGAAATAAAATATCATGTTTGGTAATTTTTTTTGACCTCGGTAGGGAAGGCTTGTAGGAAAAAAGTTTATGGGAACTTGTCATAATATTTTTGGGTTTTCTATTAGATTCCGAAAGATTGTCCACATATTCTGGGACACCCTGTATAAATTGAATACAATTTAATTATTATATAAATGACCCAGAGTTGAAAAAGGTTTCTGAAATTAAAGATCTTGGAGTTATTCTTGACTCAAAATTGTTATTTAAATCGCATATTGAGAACATTATTAATCAATCAAACAAGATGTTAGGCTTCATATTACGTATCTAGTAGATTGTGTTTTGCATCTGTTGTTTGGAACCCGCAATTTCAAATTTACATTAGTAGAATCGAATCAGTCCAGCATAAATTTTTAAAATATTTATCTTTCACAACAAATATCGACATAAATTTAAATTATTTGCCTATTATGCGTATTTTTAACATACTACCTCTTAGAGAAAGGAGAATTATTGCTGATTTAACAATCTTCGTTAAAATACTAAAAGGACTTGTATTTGTCCCAGAAGTGTAACTAAATATAGAATTTCACAATAATAACTGAACACTTAGATTTAATGAACTTTTTTCTGTACCTTTTAGAAATATTAATTACGGCCAAAATTCGCCTTACGGTAGAATGGTTAGATCGTTTAACAATCACTAACGATATGACGTATTTAGATTATTTGTCCGTTCATTGTTTTAAACGTAGAATTAAGTCCCAATTTATAAATAATTTAAATTAATAACGTGTGTCAATAATATTTTAGTTTTTAGTTTTTAAATTATATGTAGTCATTAAACCTGTACCCACTGAAAGACTTTATTAAAACGAGGATACTCTAGTGGATGTAAATCTGTGTGTACCCCTACTTTGTAATAAATAAATAAATAAATCCATATACAAGTGGTTCAAAAAAAAAAGGTTGCTTGAACATGTTTAAAAATAATCTTAAAACTAAAAAACTAAGTTTTTAAAATTTTTTACTCAAGCGTTTATTGATGGAGGCCATTTTTGTTTTTACGCATTGTAAGAGTTTACAAAAACATTTAAGTTCTTTCCCTACAATCCAGTCAAAAAGTTTTGGCTTACTACCCATACTATTCGCAGCTGCGGAATTATGGTTGCAGACCAAGGTTTTTTAACGTGACTGTACCCCTCATACTATCGTACTACGATAAATTAGCATACATGAAGATCTGGCAAGTCAGAGATTTATTTTCCTACTCGCCTTGTACAGTTCTTGTACATAAAGGTTGTTGCCAAATTTTGAATACCTTTAATTTATCATTTAAGTTTTAAGCCCTTTAATGCTTTCTTTGGTAAAGACGAGTATTAGACCTATGCTTTTTAAATAACGGTCTAATCTTTGTTTTATATGTACTTAAGTATAAAAACTAATATATTTTATAGTTCTTTCAATAATTTTTCTTTAAGTTAATTAAATTCATTGGGTAATGCTGTAAACCGACGACGCACGACCGAGGTCGGACACCTCGGGAGTGCGTCGATCAGCTTAGTATTCATATGATGGCTTGCGCAAGTATTTAATTTTATTTGGTCGTCAATATTTTTAGTTACTTTTTGGGCTGGTATTTATTTTTGGGATTTCGGCTAGACATTGCAGGCGTTAAGGGTATTTTAAGAGTTTTATTTTTACATACCTACTGATTATAGATATAATAATATATATCTAAATAATTTATAAATTACTCTCGCATCCTTGAGCCAAGGTGGAAATAGGTACTGTGGAAGCGTCGTGTTCATGGAAACACTGTGAAAACACACAGGTTCCACGATGTTTTCACAGTGGAGTTGTTCCATAAGCACACCGTGTTGTATACAGTTGTATCCCGCTGAACCCATGGTGCTTACACAGCAAATCCATGATGAATACACAGTCAGTATTCACCGCGATTACACAATGAATTCAAGGTTTTTCCACTTTAAATTCACGATGGATACAAAAAATAAACAATAAATTAGAACTCTTATTTATGGTTATACACTATGTATACACTGTGGAACATATCCACGATGTTTTCACGGTGTATTTACCATTTATCCACAGTGTTTTCATCGTGTATACACTGTGAAACTAAGGATGCGATATATATTTTTCGATTTTAGGATTATATGGCCAATTCTAGGCATTTTTGTGTAAAATACCCTATCAATATTAAGCAGATTTCGAGATTATGATGGTTGAAAATCAACATTTTAGTCACTGTAACTGCTTACTAAGCGAAAACGGCTTGAAATAGAAAAAACTGTTTTTTTTTTCATATTTTAACTTTTTGAAAGCTATCTGGTACTATGGTACCAATTTCAGGTGGTACCAAGTAATACCACTCGTTTATGGGAAAATGAGATAGCTTGACAAGAACTTATTTTATGTCGAACATTTTATAAATTATTGTATGTTTATAAAATTTTAGAAAATAAAAATTAACATTTTTGACATTTCACGATAACAGTAAACAGAGAAGGGCGAATTGTTTTATAGATATTTTTGAATGGATTATTTTGTATTGATTGAACCGCCAGTTTTAAATTTTTACGTTTTGTTTTGACAATGACCTTTTTCGCATACTGTACGCTGCTGTGCACTATGCTGCTACATCCAGAGAGCTTTATTTGAAATCTGTGCTCAACGAGCATCTACGAATTTGCGTCATTCTTACGTAGTCTGATAAATATGATTCGTTAACGTATTATCTAGTCGCTTGGAATGACGTCGACGCTCGCTGAGCACGGATTACAAATAAAGCCCCTTAGGTATCCTCAGTGCTTATAGGTAAAATCATCATGTAATTAAATTAATATCCCATGACGCCTTTTAATAGGTTCGCATCGCCCATCAAATACCTCGCAAAAAGTTTAAACATTTTGCTCATATTAAAAAAAAGATTTACTAATCAAATATTAAAGTGAAGGAACTGAAAAGTTCATTATTTGTTTCTAATAATAAATATTTGCTCTTTCTTATAATAAATATGTTTAATATATTGGTAAAAAATATGTATTATAAATAAATATTGTTTGTCAAGTTTCGCTTTATACTTCGTTATAAATATATTGTCTAGTATATTCTGTATTTGATATTAAATTTTTTAATAAATCAATAATACGATGTAAGAAACCCTTTTTTATGATTATATATACTTATTATTATTACCATTTAATAAAAACATATTAAAATATTTAAATTAACTTTTAGTCGTTTTGTAATTTCGCGCTTTATTCTTTTACTCCACCTTTGGACTCGCTTCAACGTTTCCAGCTCATCTACTCGCAGCTCTCTCTCTCATATCCCTTCCAGTAAAAATATTTATCTAAAGATGTATAGTCTGTCTCAAAGTATACCGTGTTAGCTCTTGCCTTCATTTATGGATTATACCTGCCGACAGCAATAAAACTGCGAATAGGTAGGTATTAAAGGACAGAACATTAGGGACGGACTTTAATAATATAAATATTTTTAATTTATTGTTTATTTAGGTAAGTATAATCCTAAAATTACATTAAGAAATTTAATATATGCAAAGTTTTAATAAATTTATAACTGCATTATCTATACATAATTACATTTTTAATCTAAATATCTAAATCTAATTCTGTTTCATTATCAGAGTCATTATTGAGATTAATTACAATAGGATTTATGTTGTTTTAAAGTGGTTGTAACATTTTCTGCTCTGATCTTTGATTTTACTTGGTTCCACAAATGCTCTATGGGGTTAAACATACAGTGATACGGAGGAAGCCGTGAGGCAGTATGCCCAGCCTGTTCAGCCAAATTATCACATACATATTGTTTTTTAATTGCATATGAATTTAGGACTTCCAAAAGATGCGTTTTTTTGTAACTGAATTTAAAATAAATATAATTTTTTAACAAATATTCCTGGATTTCAGTTTTTGAACTTGATGAAGCTGGTGCTTTGTGTAGCAGATGGCTGTGGTACCTTGCATTATCCATGACAATAACACTGTTGTTTGGAGTATTTTTTAAAAGATAATTTTGAAACCAGTTTTCAAAAAGTTCTGCACTTGTATCCTCATGATAATCCAAGACGTGGTAAATATTTTTAAAATTTCACCAGCACGTGTATTGTACATTTAATAACTTATATTCAAAATTTGAAAGATTTCTTAGGCTGTTGCTTGCATGACTCAACTACCTTAAAAGTATTTGTTTTTTTATTATAAATTAGGTTAAAATAAAATTGGTTCAATCTTTCTTTTTTTTAAATGTAAAAAGCACAGGGCAAATTGAGTGTAAAATCCAGCGAAATTTCACATTTTATTTTTTTTTTTAAGTAGAAGGAGAGTTAATTACAATTTTATTTTTTTTTTCATTTGTTAGTATAACCGCAAATAATATTAATTGTAATAAACCTAGTCCCTAATTTTAACTTTTAATAACTCTGGGTTTGAAATAAAAATCTAAAATAGACCCAAATTGCAGTTTAAGTATATATTTTGGTAAAATTAAAAATGTTTTTTATCGTACTAAAAAAAAGATATAACAACTTAAAAATGAGGAGGCATCAGTTTAAAGCGATATTTTTTGGCACACTAAAAATGCTGCTGGAGCTTTCATATTGCGCTTTTATACCTAATTTAATATATAATTATGCCCTATGTTGTTGAAACAAAATTTGTGTAACCATTCATCTGCTGGTTTTATTTTATGTTAGTCTTAGGACCATGTCTGAACATGAAACTAGCTTTTTTTGAAGTGAAACATAAAACTATTTTGTTAAGTTATGCCTAATATTTTCTTAATGTTGATGGTGAAAATAACTTTAGAACAGGGCCTCAGTAATCCTATGTATTCAAATTTAAATTTAGTTTCTAAACAATCTGTATGTATTAACTGTTTTAAGGGGGAATTTATCTGAACAAAAAGAAAAATTACTAGAATGCGGAGACCAGATAAAATACAGTCAATAGATTTCAAATTGTATTAATTTTAAACATGGTATATCAGTTGTGATCGGGCTATTCGAGCGGTAGGCCGGTGTTAATGTTTTAGGGCAAACTATGTGCAATTAAGGTAAATGATATCATTTATTCAGTTCATCGGGAATCGAATAATCACATTAAGGAGATAGATAGCGTAGGACGTAATAGTGTAAGAATCTCTTTTAAAGATGGCCAATCTGCCAATCGGCTAGTGGTAAGCTTTATTTAATTAAACATAACTTGGAAGCCTACATCCCCAAATTCTTGGTTACTAGACAGGGCGTATTAAAAGGAATCAATCCAGAGATTCCTGATGAGATCTTAAAAAATAAAATCAAACAGTTTGATCAGTACTGTATTTTCGAAGTTTCTTCAGTAAATAGAATAAAGAAAACTGTTATTCATAATGTTACCAACGAAAAGATTTTAGTAAATACCAAATGTGTTATCGTAACCTTTAGATCTCAAACCCTTCCAAAATATATTGCAATTGGACAATTGGACATGTTCGGGTTGAAGTTAACCCATATATTCAAAAAGTTATATTGTGCTACAACTGCTTCCGATATAGTCATTCCAGTAAGCAGTGCAAAGGCAATACAAGGTGCCTTAAATGCAAGGAAAACAACAAAATGGAAAATTGCACAGTAGACACTGAAATAATGTGTTTTTACTGCGATTCTAACCACGGTATTAACAAAATAAAAGAATGTTCGGAATTCACGCGTCAAAAACTTATTAAAAAAATAAGGCTGAGCAAAATATTATATATAAGGAAGCAGATTTTTTTTCCCCAAATAGTCGTATGCTTCTATTGTCTCACAATAACCAGCTAGTGTTTTAAACAATAGCTATACAGACAATATAAGCATACAAATCTTTAGGTCAACACCATCTGAAAAATGCGGAAGCATTCAAAATAGTCGTTTTAGTTATACTTAATTTAATATTCCACAAAAGAGACGAAGACCCTTGTCTCCCAATCCTGCCCAAGTAGAACATAATCGCCCACTAACTCAATATAATACATCTCAAAGTTCAGGACCTATTTTAAATTATCCTATCTATAAAAACACCTTAACAAGCACTGACTTATCTCAAAATAATAGTCAAGATAGTATAAGCAATATGGTAGAAATGGTTATAATTATACTATAATGTATTAAAAAAAAAAAAAAGTTTTGATTTTAATAGAGAAGTAGCCTTAATCATTAAACAAAAAGCTAGAAATAACTATACCTAAATAAACCCTTGGTTTAATTTGGGCAAAAAAAATTCTATACAAATCTTTTTAAAATAAATTTCTTAACAATGAATGATACAATAAAATTTGTTCAATGGAATTGTCGATCAGCAATAGCGAATAAAAACAGTTTGGAAAATCTCTTAGCCCAAAATAATATTGACATCGCATTGCTCTCCGAAACTTGGTTTAAACAAACGAAATTCGTTTCGTTTTCTGGATACAACGTGATGCGAAAGGATCGCATAGATGTAAGGGGAGGCGTTGCCGTCCTTATTAAAAATAATATTAAGTTTCCTGAGATCAACGGACCTAATTTTAATGATATTATATACACTGGTGTAATGATTAGGCTTAAAAACGGACAAGAGGCGACCTAGCTCACTGTCTGTTTATGTTAAGCTGCAAACAAAGATATGTTTAAACACTTGGATAAGGTTTTTTGATATGGTAAAAGCTCCTTTCTTGATTGGAGGAGATTTTAACGCCCATCACGTAGCATGGGGATGTTCGGATAATGATACTTATGGCTCTGTTTTATTAAATGCAATAGATGAAAAAAAATAACCTATCTAAACACGGGGAAATATACTCATTAATCATTTCGGGGGTGAAAACTCAGCTATAGATTTATCTCTAACATCTCCATGCCTAATGCCTTATTTAGAATGGGACACTATGGAAGATCCATCAGGATAAGACCCCCTACCTATAGCAATAACATGTAGCATTGCACCAAAAATTACTATCCTAAATCAACATAAAAAATGGGCAGAAGGTAGACTGGGATACG
The DNA here is from genome assembly GCA_019359885.1 of Listronotus oregonensis. Lineage (NCBI taxonomy): Eukaryota > Metazoa > Arthropoda > Insecta > Coleoptera > Curculionidae > Listronotus > Listronotus oregonensis. The sequence continues at coordinate 54,471 of JAHBCN010000130.1, forward strand.
TTTTACATTGAATGTATTAATGAATTCTCAAAATCAAAAAAGTATACATATACAGAATTTATTACAACACTAAATAAAGTTATAGAACAGTCCATTCCATCATTTGAAAAAAAAAAGTTAAAGGGAAAAAGTGGTAAGTTTTGGTGGAATGATAGATGCGACAAAGTAGTATTAAGTAGAAAAGAAAAGTATGCATTATATAAGAATAACCCTAATCTAGAAAATTTTATTTCCTATAAAAAAGCGGACGCCTTAGCGAAAAAAACTCTTAAAGAAGAAAAAAGGAAAAGCTGGATAAAATACTGATTAATAATTATTGACATTAAGGGAGCATACGACAACATTATCCTTGATATTTTGTTCACAAAATTACTTAAAATTGGTTTTCTACAAAAGATGGTGCGAAACATACAAGCTCTCTACAGCTTTCGACCTTTGTATTTAAGGACAACAGAAAATCTTACAGATCCTAGATTAGCTAGAACGGGAATTCCTCAGGGAAGCATTCTAAGTCCATTATTATATATTATTTACACATATGACCTGGAATTCTATTTTGATACTAATATTAAAATTCGCAGACGACGCGACTTCTGCATATACATTACTTAACCTCATTTTAAACTGCCATTCAAAATTAAAAAATAAATTATTGAAAATTTTGCCATGGTTTCAAGAGAATGGGCTAACTCTGGAGAAGAACTACGCTACCTAACACCATCACGATAGGACAAAATTTAACAATACCTTACAGAAATACTGTAAAATATATCGGATTCCAACTGGATAAAAAACTGCTTTGGAAAGACCATATTCAGTATTTGATTAAAAAGGCTGAAAATGCTCTTAACATTATAAGGGTAGTCAGCCACAACAAATGGGGAGCTGACGCTAATATCGCCTTGGTGTTTTACAAGGCCTACATTAGGTCAATTTCGGATTACGGATGTCAGTTCTACGGCTCTGCAGCAGATACTCATCTAAACGAAACGGATGCGCTACTTTTAAAATTAATATGTAAGAATAGTTTGTTTAACTAATAATGTACAAAAACTTACTGTCCTAAACTATACAAATTCTTACTGGCGTTTAAAAAAAACTCCATTATTAGTAACAAGTTATTCCTGAATCACTCAAATAAAAGAAAAAAATTATTTTTTAAAAATGTCATCTCAATTTGACATTAAAGAAGATTATTACAAATACTTACCTAAAATAGAAATTAAATACACAAGAAATTTAAATCCAATAATATTAAAAAATTAATTTTTGGAAAACCTTTATACCATTTATGCAAATTATGAGCATATCTACACAGATGGCTCTGTTTTAAATAACAAAACGGCTTGCACTTTTCTGCATAAAAATAAAAATTTTGTTAAACAAATAAGACTTTATGATGAAGCCTATATACTGCTGGACTTTGGGCTATCTGGGAGGCTTTGATCTATTGTCAAGAATATGAGGAAAATCATAACTTTGTTATATTTACAGACAGCAAAAGTACATTAGAAGCATTAATAAATTGTAATATTAAGGTTCCTACAGATTATACAATAAAAAATATTTTAAAAACATTTGTGTTACTAAAAAATAGATATAAAAATGTTAGCTTGGTCTGGACTAGGGTCCATTGTGGCATCGAAGGAAATGAGTTAGCGGAGAAATATGTATGCAAAAGAAGAAACATTGTCAAACGTTTTTACTGAAAATTTTCTGTTGCCATTTATTGATTTTTTTTCTTTTTCAAAAGACGGAAAGGCAGGATGCTTTTAAAAGATCAAATAAGGGCTATTACTATAAAAGTTTATTTCCAAATATCCGGAAAAAACCTTGGTTTTACCATGAAAGTAATAAAAATTTTGTAAGAATAGTTTCTCGCTTAAAAAGCCACCATGGACTTTATCCCGTTCATATGAAAAAAGTAGGACTTATAAATACTGAACACTGTGTATGCGGGTAAGTTGGTGACGTAGATCATCATATACTAGGTTGCGATCTTCACGGTAGAGATCGAACGCTGTTAGAACAACACCGATACGTCACGGTCTCATATGGAAAACTGATATGAGACCGTGACGTATCGTTGTTTAACGGTTCGATCTCAAACCCAAAATTTAAACTCTTATCTAGATATTTATCGAAAAATTAAAAAATCCATTTAATATTAGCACAATATTATTGTCAGAAAACATTAGTTTTTATAAGGTGTTGTATCAATTAATGTTAAAGGCAAAAATAACAGTTTAAAAAAGTAGTAAAAGACGAAAAGAAACATTGCTACATTGCATACAAAAAAAGAAAAAAAAAAAAAACAAAAAGAAAACAAAAAAAAGGCAAAACGAAAAAAAAAAAACAAAACAAAGAAACAACCAAAAAACAAAAAAAATATTTAGATTGAATATGTATTGGATAAACGTTGTTGTATAAGTTATAATTAATTATAAGTATCTATTAGTTGTAATGTAATGTACATATATACCCCTAATCTCGGTAAATATAAAATTATATAATAAACAAAGACGGAAGCTGGCCAGTTGGTTAAACCAGTGCCATAAAACCTAATAAAAAAAACAAGGTATGTCAAAAAATATTAATTTTGCTCAAGAGTAAAGAACCTTTATATTTCAAAATTGTTATTACGAAAAGTTGACCCCCCCCAAGACAAGAGAGATCGGGCAGCTAGCGAGCGGTGGCGAGTTAAGTGCTCTAGGCATTTTCGCATTACACAGACTGTCGTCAATCGTGGAGTTTTGTTTTGTAAGCGATATTTATACCTGTATTTGTGATTTTCCTTTGTGACTAGGCTATTTTTTCTATTAACTTATTAATGGTGGTCTATTGTTCAGTGGATGGATGTTTTACAAAAATGGGTACTCCAGGGGTATCATTTTTTCGTTGTCCAAAAGATACAGAAGGGTATGTAAAATTATTTTATCTTGGTACTATGACAAAATCCTTAAATATGAGTAGAGTAGAATTAAGTTTTTGGTTTTATCTATAGGTTTAATAAATAGAATACATTTTTTCAGAAAATAGATTAGAGGTATTGACCTTTTTAAAAAAAAAAAAGAAAATATTTCCTTGCACTTAGTGGTTGCCTAGGAAATATTCATTTTCGTACTGTATGGATATATTAATTCCTTACAGTTATTTGTATACAGTTAAAAAAAGGTGATTTATCCAATTAACATATGCCATTCTGAAGATGCTGAATAATTTGTAAAATGTCTAATAACATCAGATTTCAATTAATTAAGACATTAAATCACTCTTAGTAACCAATAACACTGTAAAAACACTGTATAAACTATAATTAAAAAAACAAAAAAATTAATTAATAATATATTTTTTATCTTTCTTTCTTTGCAAGCAATCGAAATTTCCAAGCATTTAGAATTTTCATTGTGGAATAGTTAAAGTCCAATTCATATTTTTTACATTTCCCTTCATCATACTAAGTAGTACTAAAATTTTTGGCGCCCATAAAAAAAGTATTAGAATCAAATCAAACTATCATTTCATTATCCCAGTCCCAGAGAAGAGTTTCAAGAGTTACAAAAGGCGTTTAAGAGTCATAATCAGCGTTCAACGTTATATATATATATATATATATATATATATATATATATATATATATATATATATATATATATATATATATATATATATATATATATAAAATATATATATATATATATATATATATATATATATATATATATATATATATATATATATATATATATATATATATATATATATATATATATATATATATATATATATATATATATATATATAATGTAATCAGGCCTAATTGCCCACTTTAAAAATAAAGATTTTTCTATACAAATTTTAACATCATTTTAACCCCTCAAGGGATGTAATTCCAAAAATGGTAAATAGATAATGTTTAGTCTTAATCAATAGCCGACATACCAATTTATAATTTTTTTGTAAGAAAAAAGGAAACGTGTGACACTTCCTTTTAAAGATTTTTACATGCTGAATGCAGCCATAAATTTTTAGATCATCACGTCAAACCGCCATTTTTCCCAGTGTATTTCAATTTTCAGTTAGTTTCTCTTAGTATTTTTAGCTATAACAATTAACGACGGTTTATTTTTAACATTTTTGTCAAATTATTAAATGTGTGCTTGGTGATAGTCAATACAATAATAAACGATACCCAAAAAATCATTAAGTCTATTGGCAAACCTACAATACACAACACAATTACAGTGATCTAGCTTAATAGAGAAAAAATTATGAAAAATGCAAGTTTATTTTAAAAGGTGTTGAAATTGCCCACCTTGGATTTCTTGGCATATGTAAATTCTTCTCTGACGGTATGGAGCATTTCCGGGGTTATTTCTGCACACGCATCAATGATGCGTTGGATAAGTACATCTAGGTTTTAAGGAAGCATTTTAAGAACTTTAAATTTTACATAACTCCACAAAAAAAAATTAAAAAGGTTAGATGACCTAGGTGGCCATTCTGTCGAACCACGACGACCGATCCATCTACTTAAATAACTGATAAGATATTTTCTCTATGCCACCGCACTATTTTAAAAAATAGTGCGGTGGTGCTCCATCTTGCGGAAAAATAATGTCTTGTTATTCTTATAAATATTCAAATACAAATTCAAACTAAGCAGCAATGACAGAATGAGGGTATTTTTGTCCCGTTCTGGGAAAAATAGGTCTATCGGCAGGTAATAAAATCACTATAATCTTTTGAAAACCCCAGATCTTCGCTAATAATAAAAAAAAAATTGGCAATGTTGAACAATAGAACCATAAAAGAAATTATTACAGCTTATTCTAATATTGTCCTTTATAAGAAGGATCAAAGAGCTTAAATTCTAATTACATATGTAACAGAATAGATAAACTCAGGCGTACATTTTTAAGATTACGACTAATTATTTACATTAAACCCTTGTTGTTAAGAAACAGAACAACAAATAATATTAGTTACTATTAATAATTTTTTAAATAGTAATTTTACTTTGAGCTAGTTATCTATTTTGCACCTTTCTTGTATCCTTTATTACAAGAACTCTTCCAGGTAACTCCAGACTTTTCCACGATACTATTAAAGGCTATAGGAACCCTCAAAAAGGGTCAGTGTCAAATATGTTGATCAGTTCATTAGATAACAGTGGCGACTAAACAATTCGCATATTTACGTTGCATTGTTGTTGCCATAGAATCGTTTGTTAACCTGATTGCTATAAAGAGGTGTACAACGACAATCCGTGTTTTTATACGAGGTGTTACGGAACAATATTTAATTTGTGTCTTATCACAAATGAGTAAAGTTAATATAAAAACACCAAAAAATAAGATATAAAATATATTCAAATACTAATAGGTAACAATCAGGCTATAATTTTTTCATTATCACAGAGTATCAAGGATGAGTTTTTTTGTTTCTTTAAAGTTTCAGCCAAGTACCTAAACCTTAGCATGCACTCCTCCTAAAAAAAAAATAAATTTAGTTTATATATAAATAATTTTAAGTTAACTCTAATTAACCAAAACTAATACTCATAAAAAATATCGCATACCCCAAAATGTGAATCGAAATTACACAAAGCTCTTTAATAAAAAATCTTTTTTTTTCAAAATTAAACAGATTGATGCCCTTAAATCGCGACTGGGTGTTTCCGCTTCGCGACATTTCCCATTCGAGGTCGGTTTTCGGGCCCACAACGAAAGGAAACAATCAACGTAACCGTGAACGTCTGACGCGAATCTCCGCCAAATTTTAAGGCCGTGATTTGCGGACGGGTGTACAGCCGCCATAATAGTAATTTATGTAAGAACCGTATAGAGCAAATTTTTTGTAAGAGTGTTTCAAGTAGTAAAATGAAAGCGGAGCATCACCGCTGAGAAACATACCGGCTAACAACAATATTATATTATATTGTTGTTACCCAGGGGGTATCGGTTCTAAAGGGCTTGTTAAACGAAAATGCTTTTGTGAGACTCTAAGCGTTCAAAAAATTTTATTTTATTTCTCAGGGCTACAATTAGTATGACTATAATGAGCTAATCTACATAAAAAAATACTTACTGCTAGTTGCAATTAAGTAAAAAACATAATTCTTGTGTGAAAAACAGCTGGCATTCTTGTCTAATTATTATATAATATTACTACATATTTTTATTTATTACATTTAAAAACTTTATTTATGCAGAATGTGTGTCTTCATTCTAAGGTAGTGAAATTGATAAGATGGCGTGGATATGTTTTTTTCTTAAAAAAAGGATGTGTTGTATTATTTTGTAAATCTGTTGCTTAGTATCACAAAATTCCAGTCCCAGTTAACTTAGGGTCTCCTTTGGTACTCTCGTACAGAGGCATGTGCGTTACCATTGCAATAACCGTAAATAAAATGAATATCGACTTTCTCAGGGTTTGAGAGGTTTTCCATAATAGAAAAATGTCAAGAATTTGGAAGCAAAATGGCAACTAATCTATCACAATAAATGTTTTTGTCAATAGCAATTATGTGAATTTTGTTTCAAGGCCTGCTACTAAGTTTTAATAAAAATTTTATTGTGAATACTATGCAGCGTAATTTTTAAATGTGTTTTACTCGAAAATGGAGTCCTAGCGATACCGATCAAAAGGTACTTTTTTCCGTAAAAAACCTTAAGTTCTAAAAATCTGAAGGAAAAAAATAAAAGTTGGCATATAAAAATGTTTGAGTTAATTTTTTAGGCTTACGCCCTCTAAATGATTAGCATCTGACTAAGTAATCAAAATCTTGTATACATATTTGAATCCGAAATTAGTAAAATCCAAAGTTTTAAAATTTTACTTTAAACCAAATGTTAATAGCTATTTAAACTCGCGTCTAGAGAAACCCCGGATCCGTATGGCTGGCGAGCTTCATGACAGTGAACACATGAAACATGCTTTATGCTCGGCTTGAAAAGTAGGTTTTTTCTGAATAATGCATTTAATGTAAAAAAAAGCAAATCATGGGTCTTTTCTAATACGTCTCCGCATTTTTACGTCTGATATATAATTGGGAAAAATAAAAAGCAACTTTAACTAACCAGAACTAACCATGACCGACTAGAACCTAGGGATTTTAAATTTGTCTAAATTATCCCTACACAGAAGTTATTAACAAAATTTTTCCAATTTTTGATATGGTAGAAGTTATAGGTACATTTTTTTAAAAGTGTAATCATATATTCCCCGGGATTTTTTCTAATACGTTGTTAAAATTGTGTTTATAACTTTTACAAATAATTTAGACAAATGAATATATATATATATATATATATATATATATATATATATATATATATATATATATATATATATATATATATATATATATATATATATATATATATATATATATATGTTAACTCGATAATCACACAAATCACTTTTTAAAAAAGGTTTATTTTAATACTTAAATAATTACACAATATTTTACTTTTATAATTCGAAAATTAAACTGACATAATAACGGTCTAAAATAATACTAACTCTAATACAGCAAATCCTTAGGTATTTATAATAAAATAAATCGGCGTCAGCATAGTTCCCCACGTAAAACATCACGTTTTGCAACTATGCTGATTTAGCTTCTTAGAAATATGGAGTCAAATTGCTATTGCGAAATATTATACTTATGTGAACAAATTATGTTAGTTATTTTCGCATATAACAACTCCCCCCATAAGAAAAAAGTTAATGCTCTGCGTTAACTTTTAGTGATTGTCCCTAAGTTCGAAAGCTTCTTCTTCTTGGGGATGAATGGGCGGCCTTCTTCTTCCTAGGACGCTGGGTAGTCTCAATCGAGGATGCTTTTGGGGAGGTGGTCCTGGTGGGAATGGTCTATTTTCGTCTGAGTGTCCTCCAGTAAGACTAGGTAGCTTCTTCTTGCGACATTTGCAGATGATATACAGGGTGATAAAAGCGGATATTAAAGTAATTGTAAAAATTGTGAACCAGGATAGATGCTTTTGTATGAAGGGTTGGTTCATAAGTCGATCGAGTTCTTCAGCATATTGGTCCAGTTTTTGCTGGGCTACATTGAAGTCTTCCATATCGATCTTGCTGAGTTTAAGAGGTTTTAAGTCAGGAGTATGGATTTTTGAAGAAATATTTTGGCAACAAGTAAATGGAATTTTGACTGGGTGATTCTTGTATGTTACGTTTTGATATCTATCTATTAGATATGTTGACTGAACTCGAGTGCTCCCGATAAAGGCATGGCATCCAGGCTGGAGTTTCAATAGGGAATTTGTATTGATGATTTTGGTTTGGACTTCTCTTCCCTCACATTTTACTGTGACTGGTAATGGGTCCGTTATGGTAATAAGCCAATAATTGCTATCGACTTCTTTGACGTTGTATTCTTTCGCCGCAAGGATTAGTACTTGGCAGGTTTTTGGCACGTAGTTTTTCGGCTTCAGGAGTTGCGCTTCACACATGGCTTCACTATCGATGGGGTAGGGCAGAACTGTGGAACAGATTTTATTGCCTTGGTTGAGAGTTTTGCATTTATCCAGATTTCGAAAGGATACGTTCAACATTGAGTCATCGTCTTTCGCGATATATTTGTGTGTTATCGGAATTACATGGTAGAAACCTGTTCGATTATCAAATATTGGTATGGGATAAAGATGATAGAGGGTGTATGATTCGGGCTCTACTAGGGGTATTTTGAGAATAAAGACCACTTTTGAGTCTGATTGATAAGCTTCTAGTTCTATTATATCGATATACTGAGCTATGCTAGAGGAGTATACAGGTAGGGGAAGGTTATTTTTCTTTATTGACTGAGAGATCTGTTGCAATGATTGGACCAAATCTGTTGGAGTAATTATTGAGCTATGTAGAATATTTAAACGCGCAAAAGAAATCGCATTTAAAACATCATTAAGAAAGTTTTCTACAAATGAATAACTTTCCATTAGTGATTCACAATATTCCAAGGTCCTTATTTGTGCTTAATAAAAGGCGAGATCGTCCGAGATAGCCGTTATTGATTGATTAATTTCGTTTAAATCTTTATTAAATCAATTTGTAGTTTTTGTATGGTTGAGTTAAAGTTTCTTATAACCGATGTCGTCACCGAAATTTGGTTTTTTAAAAGGTCTTCTATATGTCGTTCGTCTTGTGTTATTTTGTTTATGCAATCGTTAAAATAATCACCGTCTGAAGCATCAAGGTTTCCCGTAATTGATTTCCAAACAGTACCTGCTCCGTTAAAGATGCCTCGTTTCTCTCTATACATGTAATTTTGTGTATCAGCAAAAATTTCTTTGTATTTTTGATTAACAGAATCTGAAATTTGGTTAAGAAGACTAACATGTGTTTGTACTTCCGTTTTAAAGGATACCATTCGGGGTGTTTCCACGTAAATGAAAGCATCTAGAAGTTGAGCTAAAATTTTATCGTTACTAGCAATTATTTCTTTAATATTTGATAAATCTTTATAGACCAGGAGCGTCCATTTGTCGTTGGAGATTTTCAAATTTCCTGCTTCGTGGAAGAAGATTCCTAAGGTATTTTGTATGGGCGTCAATGTAAATTGGGCAAGGGCTACCGAGGAAAGCCCTAGATATCTGTAAAGAAGAAACGCTAGTCATAATAGGGTTTTAACCTATCAAAATTGACTTTCGTATTTTGTTTAGTTTGGGGGTTAAGGAGAATAGCTGAATTTTGAAAAAGTTCTTTAATTTCAAAGGGTCCGTTAAATTTATTTTTGTCCTTGGTTTTAATTTGGGATTCTTTAAGGTATACCTTATCACCAACTTTATATTCAGGGGTATTGGGAGATTTCGCTTCGTCGAACCTAACTTTTGCTTTCTCCTTTTGCGTAAGCGTTCTTTCTCTGGCAAGTTTGTAGTAGTACTCCATTTTGTTATTCAAGTCTCTTACATATTTAGAAATTAGTTTTTCTTGGTTATACAAGGTCTCCGGAGGTCTACTAGATGTGTGTCCAAAGATAAGTTCATATGGCGTAAATCCATGTGTCTTATTTTGGGTGTTGTTATAGCAAATAGTGGCATATGGAAGTACGTTGAAAGGGTGTTCGTGGGGGTTTTCCGCTTTATTTGCCCGTATCATTTCTGATAACGTGGCGTGGAACCTTTCAATTGAGCCATTGGATTGTGGGTGTCCTACGCTTGAAAATGTGAGTTTTATGTCGAAGAGTTCGCATAAATCTTTCATCAATTTGTTGTCAAACTCGCGGCCATAGTCGCAGTGAATTCTAAGGGGTGTTCCATAGTGTTGGAAAAACACTAACAGGGTGTTAACTATGGTGTTTGATTTTTTATCGGTCAATGGATAGGCTTGTGTAAATTTGGTAAGTTCATCCCGTATAGTTAGGGCGTAGTTTCTTTCCGGGTATTCGAAAATATCGATATTTATTCTTTCGAAAGGCGTCTTAGGTGTCTCCGTAATGACAAGAGGGGTGCTTAGATTTTCCTACATATTTTAACTTTTTGGCACGTTTCACATTTTTTTATAAATTTTTCAACGTCTTTAGTTAAGTTGGGCCAATGATATTTACTTTTTATACGCCTAACTGTTTCATTTATACCGCGATGCAAATTACTTTTACCCATATGATAATGCTCTAGAATATTTGGTATTTCTTCTTCACTTGGGGTTCTAATGATATCTTGACAAATTTTAAGTTTAATGTCTTTGTCGGCAAAAATAAATGAAAAAATTTCTAAGATGGGAAGTTCTAAATTATTTTCTATACAATAGGTTTTGTCAGATGGAAATTCGTTTTGATTTTGGAATAAAATGAAAAATAAATGTTGCACCACAGATCCAGGGTCAAAGGGTAAAGGAATAATGAAGTACGAACGGTTTTTGACTGACTTACTAGAAGTAATGTTAACTTTATTATGATCGAGTTTGAGGTTTTCTTCAAAAATGTCGTCTAATATTTTGTGATGCATTTCTTGAAGTTTGTTTTCCCAGAAAAATGTAACGATATTTTTATTTGAGTTGTCAAGTAGCTGGGAGTTTGATGTTTCAACTTTGGAATAATCTATTAGGGATTGAGTGTTATATAGTCTAACGAATCTGTTAAATTCGGAAGTAAGGAGTTCGTCGTCTATATCGGGATTTTCCGTAGGCTCATTTTCGGATTCATCTTCTTCGTCCGCGGCGTAAACTAACATTTTTGATTGGAAGTTAGCGCATTCTTGGAAATAGTTAATACGTATTCTGGATAGTGCGTCCGCGTTTTTATTTATTTTTCCTGCTCTATATTCGATTTTATAATCGTACTCTTCGAGTTTAAGGCGCCAACGAGCTAATCTGCTACCTGGGTCCTTAATTGAGAAGAGCCAAGTGAGAGGCCTATGGTCAGTAATTAGAGTGAATTTTCTCCCAAAAAGATAGGGGCGGAAGTGTTTCACTGCCCAAACAATAGCTAGTAATTCCCTTTCGATCGTTGAATATTTAGTTTCAGCGTTACAAAGGGTTCTAGAAGCGAAGGCTATTGGGAGGTCCTTGCCTATAGGGCCTTGGGAGAGGACAGCGCCTATTGCAAAGGCACTTGCATCTGTTGTTAAGAGAAAGGGTTCTTCGAAATTGGGATATGTAAGAACAGGGTCTGAGATAAGGGCATTTTTTAAATCTTCGAATGCGGATCTACATTCGGTATCAAAGCAAAATTCGACGTCTTTCTTCAGAAGTTTGGTAAGGGGTTTTGACGTTTTGGCGAAGTTGGGAATAAAGCGCCGATAGTATCCAACTAATCCTAAAAAGGATTTTATATCTTTAGAAGATTTGGGTTCCGGAAAATTTTTGATGCACTCGACTTTGGAGGGATTTGGCTTAACACCGTCTTTGGTTACTAAATGACCAAGGTAAGCGACTTCCTTTCTGAGAAACTCGCATTTGTCAGGCTGTATTTTTAAATTGGCCTTTCGAAGACGTTTAAATACCTCTTTAAGTCGATCTATGTGTTCATGTATTGTTGGAGAATATACGATTATGTCATCCATGTACACTAAGCATCTCTCGTTCTGAACGCCGAGGAGAATATTGTCCATGATTCTTTGGAAAGTGGACGGGGCGTTCTTCAAACCAAAGGGCATACGAACAAATTCGTAATGTCCATTTTCGATGGAGAATGCCGTTTTGGGAATGTCCTCGGGATTGATCTCAATTTGATGAAATCCAGACGCAAGATCAAGCGTCGTAAAATATTGACATTTGCCTAGTTGGTCTAACAAGTCCGAGATATTTGGGAGAGGATAACGGTCATCAACTGTGACCTCTTTTAATCTATAACGACACTCCATTTTTGTTTGCCAGAAGCGTCGAGTTTTTTAGGTACTACCCAAACAGGAGAAGACCAGGGTGAAACAGAAGGGCGAATGATGCCTTGTTCCAACATTTTGTTGGTTTGGTTCTTAACTTCCTCTTTGTGGACTTGGGGATACCTGTAAGACTTTGTGAAGATAGGGCGAGCGTTGTTTGTTATGATGGAATGCTTAACCTCGTTTGTAAATGTTAGGGAATCGCCTTCAAGATAGAATATATCGGTAAAGTCTAAACAAAGATTTGTTATCAATTCTTTTCTTCCGAGTTTAAGTGTTCGGTTCTTAATTGATTTTTAATTGTTTGAACTCTGTCAACTTGAAAGGTATTAGGCTCGTTTTGAGTATTAAGGTTTAGTATGGTCTCGCTGGGGGTAAAAGGTTCAATAGAAAGATCCGAAAAGTCGATATTTTTTGGTATTACATTGGCATTAATTATAGTAGTAAAAAATTCACCCTTTTCGTTAACGTGTACAAGCGCGTTTGGTAACCTAACCTTTTCTTTTTCTTGAGAATGTAAAATAGCGTCGACATTTTTTAAGTTACAAGTTAGTTTAAAAATCTTTTCAGTTCGACCGTCTATTAAAATTTTATTGTTGCTTGAATTTAAACTATCTGATTTTATTATAGGGTTAGAAACTTTATGTAGGGGTATAGTCTTAAAATTGGTGATAAGATTTTTTGATTTCAAGTCTATAATGCATTCATAATGTTCTAAAAAATCAAGACCAAGGATGCCGTCAAAATCTATATCTAAATTATAAATAAATACTTTATGGGAATCACCCTTATTAAAAGGTATAAGGGTTGACTGTGAAATAGACAGTTTTTGATTCGTTATTCCTTGTACTGTGACGTTTTCGGGAGTGCGATTTGGAAAGTATTTTCTTTAAAAATAGAAATGCCAGCACCGGTATCAATGAGTAGTTTAAATGTGTTTGTGACGTCATGGATGTAGTAAAGATTTTTAGAATTCACTGTTAGTAGTGGATTTAAAGAAAGGTTTGCTCCGGGAAGTTCAAGTTCGGGTCCATGTTGTCCAGATTTAATGTTTGGAACTGGCGCAATAGAGTTTGTCGTTTCCGTTGTATTGTCTGGAGGTTTGTGTTCCTGAGGGAGTAAAAGAAAATTTTCATAGTCTTGAGAGTCGGGTACTGATGCGGTTTGTTCTTCGAAAGTTTGAAAATTGGGGTCGTATTCGGGATAGTCGTAGCTATTATCCGTATAGTAGTCATTGTAGTCATAGTTTTCACAATATATTTCATTGTCTAAGTTTACGTGATGTGCCCTTTGTTGGTTTGAGGAGTAGTATGGGTTTCTTTGTATGACATTTGGGCGAACTTGGGTATTATTTTGCTGAATCGCAGGAGGCCTAGATTGATTTGGGAATGGATTTGTTCTAAATTGTTGAGATGATTGTGGATTTTGGTTTTGCGGAGAAGGGTGCCTTTGAAAATGTGTATTGCTATTTTGAAAACTATTCTGGCGTGGCTGCATTTGGGAGTAGCAATCTGAGGCTAAATGACCGTTTCGTCCGCATTTAAAGCAACGATTGACTTGCATATTTGGCTTTCTGATTTGTTGTGGCGGTTTGGGGTTGTATGTCTAATACTTTTTGGGTTTTTAAAGTACGACAATTGTAGTTCTCGTCTAATGCGGGACTGGGGTCAAGGAGATCTCTGGGATTTCCTGCTCGGTTATTTGACCTAATTTGGGTTCAAGACCTGTTAAAAAAAGTATTAAGTGTCATGGTATCTATAAGCGAGGTTTGGGCGGCTTTTTGATCGTTAGTGGGATTCGATTTTTGAATATTTGCCAACATTTTCGCGTTGAGTACTTGTAATCATTGAAAAGGTCAAATCGACTCTTTTTGGTATTTTTCTTAGTCTTTGTAAGTCCTGAATAAGGGACGACAGATCCAGAGTCACCGAAATAAAGATTTAAAGTTGTTTAATCTCGGAATAGGTAGAGGGATTTCTAGAATTTATTAATTGCGCGGCACGTCCTTTTAATTTATTTTTTATATGAATCACTAATAAAAGCCGTTGGTCAAGTGTGGCCATTTTGTAACCACAATCGCATGCGCTCAAAAATGTGCCAAGAGAGATTTGGTCACCTTCAAATTCCGGTATAATGGAGAAAATTTCGGAGAGCCTATAGAGCTCGATTTCAGCATCAGCATTGTTTTGTTGCTGTGCTTGTGCTCGTGTTTCCGGCATTTTAAATAAAAATTAGAATTTAATAAAAGAAAAGTAAAATAACGGGGAATAGAATTTGAAAATCGAACAGTACAGTTAAATTTCACTTTACAATAAACACACAATAAAATAGCACGTGATGATCAATATTGTACTTACAAAAATAGAAAATGCATCGGCTCTTGTTCTCGCAGGTTGGTTGTCAGGGGCTTCACCAGGTGTTCCTTCCACAACCGTCTTTGAGTGGGGATGCCGTGAGATTCTTTTTCGTTGAGGGATGGGAATCCGCCGCCAACAGTTGAATGGTTTCTTTTCTGCTGATGTTGACGAATCCTACAGCGACTGCGCCAATTGTTAACTCGATAATCACACAAATCACTTTTTAAAAAAGGTTTATTTTAATACTTAAATAATTACACAATATTTTACTTTTATAATTCGAAAATTAAACTGACATAATAACGGTCTAAAATAATACTAACTCTAATACAGCAAATCCTTAGGTATTTATAATAAAATAAATGCGGCGTCAGCATAGTTCCCACGTAAAACATCACGTTTTGCAACTATGCTGATTTAGCTTCTTAGAAATATGTAGTCAAATTGCTATTGCGAAATATTATACTTATGTGAACAAATTATGTTAGTTATTTTCGCATATAACATATATATATATATATATATATATATATATATATATATATATATATATATATATATATATATATATATATATATATACACCGTGTTCAAAATTAAGTTGGCACTATTGCTAACTTTTTTATTATAAGAGATACAAATTAGGTTAAATTAGCGAAGTTGTGTACATTTTTACGCTGATTACAATGACGATAGTAGAAAAACAAATGAACATCAGATTTACGAGTTATTCACAAAAATATACTTTTATTAAATGCAACACCCTGTATTTGTTACGTTAATTCGATTGTCGTCGAGAGAATGTAATTTTCTATACAATTAGTTATTAACATTTTTTTCTAAGATAATAAATGGCAGAAATATTTCAATTTAAATGCATTTTCCGTAACTGGACGCAGGCAGCCATGGAATTCTTAAAATCGCATCCTTTGTACAAATTATATCGTAGTACGCTATGATAGAAACTAAATTTAAATAAAGTCCGCCATAAAGGATATAATTTGTCAAACCTTCTAATTACTTGGGTGAATAATAAACATCGTAGTTTCAGTTTTTTTAATAATAACACTAACACACATAACATAGCTAAGTAACATTAATAAAATATATTATGCTAATAATAGCTATATTGGCATCATCCATAAAATACTCCAACATATTTCTTAATAAATTCAGATATTGTTTGCCTGTTAAAGATCCTTTATAAAACACAGGTCCAACAATTTTTGATCCAATGAGGCAGCACCATATGTTTAAGCAAAAACATCTTGTGGATTGAAAGGATGATGGCGCAGGAGATTGCAATGCTCCAATAATATTGGTTCTTTTGGTTAAACATGCCTCTATTACTAAAATTAGTATCATTGCTTCAAAGAATTAATCGCAAAAAGTTTGGATTTTCTATAGCAGCATTTATAAACCATTGGCAAAAGTTTATACGCCTTTTGTAAACACCAGGCAACAAAGTTTGTGTGGGTCTGTATTTGTGGGGTACATATTTTTTTTTTTTAATTTTATTAATGGTTCCTTAGCATAGATCAAGGTCTGACCTACAGTCTCTTGTGGAATTTTCACGATAAACTTTAAAATATGCCAAAACATTAATTTCTGTTTGTTGATTAATTATAAAGGTTTTCTAATTTCTACGCTTAAGAAACACTTTTGTTTGATTGAAACTTTCGATAAAGGACTAAAAAATATCTTCTGTTTGGCATATTTCTTTCTGGAAATAGTTTCACTCCAAAGCCTGTTCCCTTTTTTTTTGGCAAATTATGTAGCATTCTATAATATGAAACTTCTCCAAATGACAACATTGTAAACAACAGTAGCATATATGGACTGTTGCCTTATGATTTACTAATTGTCACTAAAACATCATGGCGGATACACAGGTTATCTTTTGTTTTTTTTATTTTTATCATAGCATACTACGATAATTTGTATAAAAAAATGCGATTTTAAGAATTCCATGGCTGCCTGCGTCCAGTTATGGAAAAATGCATTTAAATTGAAATAACTCTGCTATTTCTCATTTTACGAAAAAAATGTAAATAACTAATTATATAAAAGATTACATTCTCTTTCGAATTAACGTAACAAATACAGGGTGTTGCATTTCAAGAAAGTATATTTTTGTGAATAACTCGTAAATCTGATGTTCATTTGGTTTTTTTATTATCGTTATTGTAATCAGCGTAAAAATGTATACAACTTTGCTAATTTAACCTAACTTTTATCTCTTATAATAAAAAGTTAGCAATAGTGCCGACTTAATTTTGAACACGGTGCAAAAAAAAAAAAAAAAAAAAAAAAAAAAAAAAAAAAATATAAATAAATAAAAATAATATATATATATATATATATATATATATATATATATATATATATATATATATATATATATATATATATATATATATATATATATATATATGCACTCTCCTACTATGTTGTCCTAAAACAAATGTATATTGCAGGTATTTTATCCCCCAGGTCTGCATATAACAAAAAAAACGAAACTTCCTAAAAGTTACACACACATACAGTGTATCCCAAATTGGTGAGGAATGTATGGGGATCTTGGAAACCACGATAGATAGAAAATCGGTTAAATGGGGGAAAATTTTACGACAATTATGTTAGTAAGCTAATCCCATTTACTACATGGTTTTATCTATTCAAGTTTTTGAGAAATTTTGAAAAAAACCCGAAACATGCATTTTCGAAAATCGGCCATATTTTTTTTATAAGTGAAATTTTTTTTTTAAAACTGTAAAAACTTCTTCAAAGCAACTTTTTTTTTTAGAATATGACCAAAAAATAGTCAATTTTTATTTTCTACGTTTCGGGTTTTTTGAATTATCATCAACTTTACTTTTTTATATGGGCGCCATATTGGATTTTTACGCAGCCAAATAGTGCTTTTTATTCTGATTTCAACAATGTATAACATGTTATAGTTTGGGGTTTATAACCTCATTTATTTCAAAAAACAAATATTTTCTCAGTACTAACACAATAAATTTTTTCGTTGAAAACTCTTTTTGGCATCTATTTTAATAGTAATACCATTAAATAAAAATGATGGTGGCTATGAAAAACAACTTATTGACATAAGATTTTTCCGAATCACGTTAATTATTACCTAGAAATTGGGTTAAAAGTTACATAAATATTAGCCGAAAGGTATTAAAAATTAAAAATTAGGTTTGTTTAACATTTAAAGTTTTTATTAAATTAATTTAATTTAATTAATAAATAATAATTTTACTCAAATTTTTTATAATACGTCAAAATAAGATTTTGTTAGTTAAATGAACTCCAATGTCAATAAATTGTTTTCATAGCCACCTATCATTTTTATATACGACGACGACATTTTTTTATTTTTATTTTTTTTTCTCTAAAATTACTGAACCATGTTAAAAAAATTTTGGGGAAGATAGATGACTGCAAGAGGTACCTAAAATACAAAAAAATACACAGCGTTCCATTTAAAAAATTCACCGTCTGACGTCACATTTTTCTGTGACCCCCTGTATAAAAAATTATTTTCCTGAAATGCACCATAGGTTAAGGTAACGTCTTAAAATAAAAAAAATTTACATTAAATAATAAATGAGCTACATAAGACGGGAGGTGAGCTGCAGAACCCTGTATATATATATATATATATATATATATATATATATATATATATATATATATATATATATATATATATATATATATATATATATATATATATATATATATATATATATTGCGGCTGCATTTAAAGTACCTTCAAAAAAGTGAGGTCCAAAATCCGTTTAATACCGACCAAACATTGATGCCAAAAACTTGTTGATTACCTCTTTCTGTCATTCAACAAAGATGGTTTAGCCACCAAAAGCGACAATTCTGTCTGTTTACGATTCCATTATTATGGAATCGACTTTCATCGCTCTATAGAAATTTTAAGAGAAAATTGCTAAGAAATCTATTATTTGGGATCACTTGGTTCTATTTTGTGAACTAGTTTAGTTTTGTAAGGGCAAAAAGAGTTTCTATTTAGAATTTTCCACATTGAACTTACGGAAACATTGGTATTTTCTTTTATTTTTAATAGATAATCTAATAATATCTTTGGGTTATTACCAACCTGCTGAATTACAGCTGCAGTATTTTCATCATTTGTAGTCGTCCTTTTGTTTATATATATATATATATATATATATATATATATATATATATATATATATATATATATATATATATATATATATATATATATATATATATATATATATATATATATATATATATATATATATATTTTAAATTAAAAGGTTATTTTTAATTTTTCATATTGTTTAATTACAAACGTTTCCCAAAAACCTTCATTGAGTGTTTATACATCTAAAATTAATATGGGGTGGGTTTCTTATAATTATTACGTTTTCTTTTTTTAAATTTCATAAACTGACTTTACAGTTTTACAATAATAAATTATGTTTTTTGGGTTACCCTAGAAGGAAATCTGTCCATTAATAATAAAAAACTTTTAAAAAACTTATACACACATACGCCTACAAACATTTTAAAGTTTTTTATTAATGGGGGCATTAATAAAAAAACATCATTTTGTAGTAAAATTATATATAAAGTATATATATATTATATATATATATATATATATATATATATATATATATATATATATATATATATATATATATATAATATATATATATATATATATATATATATATATATATATATATAATATATATATATATAATATATATATATATATATATATATATATATATATATATATATATATATACATATATATATATACATATATATACATATATATATATATATATATATATATATATATATATATATATATATATATATATATATATATATATATATATATATATATATATATATATATATATATATATATATATATCAGCCGTTATGAGTATTATTTTTGTTTTTTTTTTTTTTAAATTTTAAAAATTTAAAGGGAAATTTTTTTCTTTGTAACAATTCACGATAGCGACATCTATGGTATATTAACAAAATATATGTTAATCCACTGCATTAAGATTACGGAGATTTTTTAAAGTTTTTCTCATGGTAGAGTATCAATTTAATGGTATTGGTAACGGTGGGAGCATTTAGAGATTTAAGTATTTGTTGATTAAATTTTTTCAAAAAATGTTATTTTTATTATTATTTAAATTTAATAGTTACGTAATATGTAAAATCCAAATTAGATTGTAGTATAATTTGTTTAAAATTTTTTTGTATCATTTTTTGCGTTTACTGTATTTTTTCTTTTTTGTATACATATCATTTCCTGAAATTCTCTTTTTTGGGATTACTTTCAGTTTTCAGAATTTTGTGTTATTGAAGTCAAATGAAGGGTTTTTGTTCTTTTGTGTGATTTGTGAGAGCTGTTTTTTTTTTTTTGTCTTTTTGGGCATTAAGTCTGTTTTTCAGATACTGGCTGGTTGCCCAATGTACACATTTTGGCATTTTTTACAAGGGATCTCATAAATTTTTACTTTTTTATTTTTGTCAATTTTGTCTTTTAGATATTTGAAATTTTGTTTAAGAAGATTGTGCCCCTTATGAGCCACTGTTATATTTTCTTTTGAATTTTTTTTGCAGGTTTTCAGATAATTTTGGACGTATGGTAAAGAAAATGTTTTTTTTGGCACTATTTTTTGAGGTTTTGGTGTACTATTATAAAATTGATGAATTCTTTTTAAAAATAGAGTGTATAAGATGTTCTGGATAATTTTTGATCTTAAGGCATTTTTGGTTTTTTCGATTCCCTTTTCCCTAAAATTAGGATCACTTAATTTTTTCCCCTATCGGCCAGACCTATGATAACTGATTTTTTGAGATAAGGGGTGTTGGGAATTAAAATTTAAATATCTTGCTGACCAGGTTTCTTTTGTGTACCATTCCGTTTCTATTTTTGTTTTTATTGTGTAACGTTAGATCAAGGAAGTTAATTTTGTTGTGTTTTCTACTTCCATTGTGAACTGCAATTTGTGGTAACTGTTAAACTTTTTGAGGAGGTTATCTAACTTGTCTTGTGGAGCGGATGTTATGCAGTCGTCAACATACCGGAAGAAAAATGGTAGGTGAAAGTCTATTTTTGTATTTATGATTGTTTCCTCAGATTTTCCCAAGGACTAGCTGTGCTACTACCGAGATAGGCAGCTGTCTAAAGATCTTGGGAAAAATCTAAATACCTCCCTTTTTGTTTTATTTCTCAAAACAAGTAACCCCTCACTAACTTTACCAAAAAAAGCGGTTCAAAAATAAAAATTCAAAAAAATAAATAAAAACAAAAAACGGAAGGGTTTGGGCAGAAAAATATTTAAATCCTATAAAACAGTTGACGGCCGTAAATTTAATATTGAAGGAAATCGAAAACCAAAAAATTTCAGAAATTTATACATTTTTTTAAAAGAATTCATAAAATTTTAAAAAAACAAAAATTTTCCAAATGAATCTCTTTATTTCTTCCAAAATACGAAACCTATCCATTCAAAAAAAAAAAAAACAGTGTTTAAAAACAATTTTCAATTTCGGTTTAAGCCAAAAAAAAAAAGAATAATTTTTATTCAAAAAGTTGACAGCAGCCGTATCTAAAAACCCCCCAAAATTGGGTAGAAAAAAAAGGGACAGTCCAAATCACACAAAAACCATTCATTTGACCCTTTTTAAATAAAAATTAAAAAATAAAACAATATACCAAACAAGGAAAAAAAGAAACCACTTCTAAACTAAATATTATATATAATTAATATATAATAATATAAATTTAATTATATTATAATTATTTAATATAAATTTATTATTTAATATATTAATTTTATTATATAAAAATAATATATTAATTAAAAAATATTATTATAAATTAATTTTATTTTATATTTATATATTTATATTTAATTTTTATTATTAATATATATAATTTATATAATAATATATTTTATATAATTATATATTTTTATAAATTATATATTAAAAAATTATTAAAATATATATAATTTTATTTTAAAATATAATATAAATATATAAAAAAAGTTATATATATATATATATATATATATATATATATATATATATATATATATATATATATATATATATATATATATATATATATATATATATATATATATATTATATATATATATATATATATATATATATATATATATATATATATATATATATATATATATATATATATATATATATTATTATTTCTTTCTGACCATTAACATATATTCTTCAATTTAATTTCTTGGGAGTTTTGGTTCACATTTATTTTGAAATTAAAAGGTTATTTTTAATTTTTCATATTGTTTAATTACAAACGTTTCGGAAAAAGCCTTCATCAGTGTTTATACATCTAAAATTAATATGGCAGTGGTTCCTTGTAATTATTACGTTTTTCTTTTGTGTATTACATAAAATGACTTTACAATTTTACAAAATAAATGATTTTTTTGGCTTACCCTAAAAGAAATCTGTCCATTAAAAAAAAAAACTTTAAAATGTTTGTAGGTATGTGTGTATAAGTGTTTTAAAGTTTTTTTTAAATTTCCTTCTTTAATTTTTAACCAAAACATAATTTTTATTGTAAAACTTTAAAATTTAGTTTACAAAAAAAAACGTAATAAAAAACACTGCCTTTAAGATGTATAAAACATAATGCGCGGGAACTTTAATTAAACAATATAAAAAAATTTAAAAATAACTTTATTTATAATATATATATATATATATATATATATATATATATATATATATATATATATATTTTAATTAAAGGTTATTTTTAATTTTTCATATTGTTTTAATTACAAACGTTTCCCAAAGCCTTCATTAGTGTTTACATCTAAAATTAATATGGCAGTGGTTACTTATAATTATTACGTTTTCTTTTGTGTACATAAACTGACTTTACAGTTTTACAATAATAAATTATGTTTTTGGCTTACCCTAGAAGGAAATCTGTCCATTAATAATAAAAAACTTTAAAACACTTATACACACATACGCCTACAAACATTTTAAAGTTTTTTATTATTAATGGACAGATTTTCTATGTTTAAGCCAAAACATCAAAAAAAATTTAAAATAATGTAACACACAAAAAAAAAAACTAATAATACCACTGCTAAAAGATGTAATAAAACTGATCCCAAAATTTGTAATTAAACAATATAATTAAAAAACCTTTTAAAATAAATGAACCAAAACTCCCAAATTAAGAAAATATATGTTAATGGACAAATAATCATATAATAATATATATATATATATATATATATATATATATATATATATATATATATATATATATATATATATATATGTATATATATATATATATATATATATATATATATATATATATATATATATATATATATATATATATATATATATATATATATATATATTATATATATATATATATTATATATATATATATATATATATATATATATATATATATATATATATATATATAATATATATATATATATATATATATATATATATATATATATATATATATATATATATATATATATATATATATATATATATATATATTGATTATTTGCTTTCGAACCATTAACATATATTCTTCAATTTAATTTCTTGGGAGTTTTGGTTCACATTTATTTTGAAATTAAAAGGTTATTTTTAATTTTTCATATTGTTTAATTACAAACGTTTCGGCAAAGCCTTCATCAGTGTTTATACATCTAAATAATATGGCAGTGGTTATTGTAATTATTACGTTTTTTTTTTGTGTATTACATAAAATGACTTTACAATTTTACAATAATAAATGATGTTTTTGGCTTACCCTAGAAGGAAATCTGTCCATTAATAATAAAAAACTTTAAAATGTTTGTAGGCGTATGTGTGTATAAGTGTTTTAAAGTTTTTTATTATTTGTTAAGATTTCTTTCTAGGATAACCCAAAAAAATAATTTTTATTAAAAAATGAAAAGTCAGTTTATGTATACACAAAAAAAACGTAATTTTAGCCACTGCCCAGATGTATAAACACTAATGAAAACTTTGCGGAAACGTTTTGTTAAACAATATGAAAAATTAAAATAACCAAATTTAAAAGTATATATATATATATATATATATATATATATATATATATATATATATATATATATATATAAAATATATATATATATATATATATATATATATATATATATATATATATATATATAAACAAAAGGACGACTACAAATGATGAAAATACTGCAGCTGTAATTCAGCGGGGTTTGGGAATAACCCAAAATTAGATTATCTATTAAAAATAAAAAAAAAATACCAATGTTTCCGTAAGTTCAATGTGGGAAAAATTTTAAATAAAACTCTTTTGCCCTTACAAAACTAAACTAGTTCACAAAATAGAACCAAATGATCCCAAATAAAAGATTTCTTAGCAATTTTCTCTTAAAAATTTTATAGAGGATGAAAGTCGATTCCATAATAATGGAATCGTAAACGAAAAAGGATTGTCGCTTTTGGTGGCTAAACCATCTTTGTTGAATGACAGAAAGGTAATCAACAAGTTTTTGGCATCAATGTTTGGTCGGGATATTAAACGGATTCCTTATTGGACCTCACTTTTATGAAGGTACTTTAAATGCAGCTCCAATATATATATATATATATATATATATATATATATATATATATATATATATATATATATATATATATATATATATATTTTAATACAGGGTTCTGCAGCTCACCTCCCGTCTTATGTAGCTCATTTATTATTTAATGTAAATTTTTTATATTTTACAGACGTTACCTTTAACCTATGGTGCATTTCAGGAAAATAATTTTGGTTATACAGGGTGTCACAGAAAAGTGTGACGTCACGACGGTGCAATTTTTTAAATGGAACGCTGTGTATTTTTTTGTATATTTAGGTACCTCTTGCAGTCATCTATCTTCCCCTAAAATTTTGTTAACATCGGTTCAGTAATTTTAGAGAAAAAAAAATAAAATATAAAAAAAACTGTCGTCGTCGTATATAAAAATGATAGGTGGCTATGAAAAACAATTTATTGACATTGGAGTTCATTTAACTAACAAAATCTTATTTTGACGTATTATAAAAATTCGAGTAAATTATTATTACTTATTAATTAAATTAAATTAATTTAATAAAAACTTTAAATGTTAAACAAACCTAATTTTTAATTTTTAATACCTTTCGGCTAATATTTATGTAACTTTAACCAATTTCTAGGTAATAATTAACGTGATTCGGAAACTCTTATGTCAATAAGTTGTTTTTCATAGCCACCTATCATTTTTATTTAATGGTATTACTATTAAAATAGATGCCAAAATGAGTTTTCAACGAATAACTTTTATTGTGTTAGTACTGAGAAAATATTTGTTTTTTGAAATAAATGAGGTTATAAACTCCTAAACTATAACATGTTATACATTGTTGAAATCAGAATAAAAAGCACTATTTGGCTGCGTAAAAATCCAATATGGCGCCCATATGAAAAAGTAAAGTTGATGATAATTCTAAAAACCCGAAACGTAGAAAATAAAAATTGACTACTTGGTCATATTCTACAAAAAAAGTTGCTTTGAAGAAGTTTTTACAGATTTAAAAAAATTTCACTTATAAAAAAAATATGGCCGATTTTCGAAAATGCATGTTTCAGGTTTTTTCAAAATTTCTCAAAAACTTGAATAGATAAAACCATGTAGTAAATGGGATTAGCTTACTAACATAATTGTCGTAAAACTTTCCCCATTTAACCGATTTTCTATCTATCGTGGTTTCCAAGATCCCCATACATTCCTCACCAATTTGGGATACACTGTATGTGTGTGTAACTTTTTAGGAAGATCGTTTTTTTTTGTTATATGCAGACCCGGATAAAATACCTGCAATATACATTTGTTTTAGGACAACATAGTAGGAGAGTGCTCGTAGATCGTACAGATTAGGTAATTACCAGTAATCACAATACGAAGGCTACTATTTATATTTCGGGAATAGCAAAAAATCAAACATTTTTTAATGAAAATTGCTTTATTGTTTTTTAAAATATTCCCCTTGATGATAAATACACTTTTGCATTCGTTCAAATAGCAAAAAATCAAACATTTTTTAATGAAAATTGCTTTATTGTTTTTTAAAATATTCCCCTTGATGATCAATACACTTTTGCATTCGTTCAAACCATTTGTCATAGCAGTTCTTCCATTCCTCTTGAGACACCTCCAAAACATGGTTTTTGAACGCTTCGATTGCTTCTTCGGCGCTCGTGAATCGTTAATATTCGGGAACAAGAAGAAGTCATTGGGTACCAAGTCAGGACTGTACGGAGGATGAGTCATCAATTTGATGTTTTGACTGTTCAAAAATTCACTTGTTGATGATGGAGAATGATTCGTCTTTGGGGGTTAGTTTTCCAAATTTCCAAAGTTCTCCGGCAAACAAATGGTTATGTACCACTCAGAATTGGCAGTTCTACGTTGCTCAAGCAGAACAGTGGCCACATGACCCATTCGGCTGAAGAAACAGGCGACCATTTGCTTTGCTGTGCTTCTTCCACGAACAACTTTTGTTGGATTTAGCTCGCCTTGGAATACCCACAGGGTCGATGGCTGTTTTGTTTACGGCTCATAAGCATATATCCATGATTCGTCACCGGTCACGATTTTATACACGTCTTTTGAAGCACCTCGGTTGAACTTTTTAATCGTTTAATTACAACACTTGACGCGAGCCTTTTTTTTGAGCGATTAATAAATTATGGGGTATCCAACGAAAACATTTTTTTTACAGCTAAGTGTTTATGCAAAATCGAATTTACTGAAGTGAAACTAATGTGCAAGGATGTCTCTATCTCACAATATGTCACATGACGATCTTGCATTATCAGTTCACGCACTGCATCGATGTTTTGTGGCACAACAACCGATTTTGGAAAACCTTTACGGAATTCGTCGGCGATGGAACTACGACCACGATTGAATTCACCATACCAGCGATATACTGTGGTTTTTGATCGTACTTTATCGCCATACAAGGAGCTGAGTTCATTGACACATTCTTGTTGAGATAATCCATGTCGAAAGTTGTGACAAATAATTCAAAAATAAACCTCTTGGAATTTCCATTGTTTTGTCAAATTGATTTTCCGAACTTGGTGTAAACAAAACAAATAGCACTTGTACATCAAAAAGTTGTGAGTACGTTTATGCTAAAAAATGTAAAACTTTATTATGGTGTAACCAGATTTTAGCTATTGACATTCGTGTTGTCAGTTTCCGAAATATAAATAGTTCCCCTCGTAAAACTTTTATTGCATTTGGTACCCACGCATACAAATATAATTTACTGAACATTACTTTTAAAATTTAAAGATTTATTATGAATCAATTAATTTATGATAAACATTCTTGTCCCATGCGATATTTTAGAAAAAAAATGTATTTTATAATTCCTTTACCATTAACTAACGTAAAAGTTACTTACCACACTTATTAAAGTATCTACACATTTTCTTAAGAACTGTCAAACACAGCTTAACTTTAACAAAGTTCAACCACAGCAAATAATACTTACTTTCGTTTTATTAGGAACATGATCTGCTATTTTATCCCATCGATCTGTACATCCTTTTGGATACTTTGCTAAGGCTTCTTCAAATGCTTTTTGTTGACTTTGGTTCCATTTTGCTACACCCGGATCAACTACTTTTTTAAGTTTGGTTTTTATTTCGGGCGCCTCATCTTCCTTTTCAGATGAAACTTTATACCCATTCTCTTTCATTTTATTTACCATATATGTAACTTCTGGTACTGACCTTCCTATAGAATTGGCAATATTGTCCCATCTAAAAATATTTTTGCATAAAGACATAATGCAACACAAAATTAATAACAATAATGCATTTGGTCTTATTCTAGGTCATGCCAAAACACGGTCATTTAAAGAAATAATCGCCAATATACACTTATACGAACACTAAACACCCCAAAAAATGATTTTATAGAACTTCTATATTAAAAGTAGTAAATCTTGCCCTAAACAATAATTATTTTCAATTTAAAGACAAAGCTATGAGTTCCCCTATTTTCTCCACCGATTCGCAGTTGGTGATGATACATTTAGAAGAAAGGTGTCATATAAAAACTTGACTTTGATATACTGTTTCTTAAGAGAATTGTTAAAGACTGCTTGACAGCACTACCGACAGACAAGGTTACTATGTTGTTATATGCATTTAAGAATTTTTATCCATAATAACAATTTACACCAGAAGTAGAAAAAAAACAAGTATTTTTTTTTTGATTTAACATTAATTATGGACATACAACATACAAATTTAAAAACTAAATGGCTTAGAAAAGATAAATGGTCTGGTTGTTACTTAAATTTTAACTCAAATCATCCAAAAAACCAAAATATAATGTCATAACAGGTTTAACAAATTAGCAATTACCTTAACATCCAAAGAATACCGACCAGACTACTAAGACAATTTTAATCTTTGGTGGTAGGGTTTCTGACGTTATGTCTTTTTAGAACTTTTGAAATCTTGTCTATGATTTCTTTCATATATGGTAAAAGGCCTTCTTTCCGTCTTCTTTTTGTGGCTCACTTTTTTCTTTCCTCTTTGAGCGTGCGTCGAAACGTTTAATATTTATGGTCAATTTTTACCAGGGCTTTTTAAAAGCACATTTATTTTTTCGTGACAGTGAATCTAATCTGTCAACTTCTGGGATCTGAACGTTAGCAAATTAAATACAGCGGGCGGTGATTGGTTAAAAAAATGTCTAAAAAAGGTTGTTTCTATTTTAGGTTCACCATCATAGCGACTGTCACATTGATGTATACCTACTCTATCTAGACAGCCCATATGTATTACATCGTTAGTTTCTGCTACTGTATCTGCTATCTCCAACTTTTGTCTTATATCGTTGGATTCGCAGATCCAGCTCTCCTTCTTTTAATGTCTGGGTCGAAAAGCTAGCATACCGGTTTACCCGCGCTGATGCGTTCTCAGTCTGGCCTTTTCTAACCATTTTTACATGCTTTGACTTCTTAGTTAGTTTGCTATGCCCATACTTTTACTTTTATTGCAGAGTTCCTATTTTCTTTCTATGTTAATTTGTATGCCTGCCATCATTTTTTCTGCTTGTAAGGCAAATTCGTATATATTTCTGGATCTTTTTTCCCAACGCCTCAGTCTTTTACACTACTTTATTGAAGTCTCTTGCCTTGGATTTTTGCGTCGTCTTTTTTCGTTGCTTGGTTTTGAGCTTCTCTCTTATCTGTTCTGCCACCTGAATACGAGTGCGATCTAGCCCTCGGAGGCAAATATCTCCATTTAAACGGGTTTAGAGGTTCCATTACTCTACTTTCCTGGAGTAATCAATTTTGTGGTTTAGAGATCCTATTTTTCACAGAACCGGAAGTATGATCCCACGCTTCTCCTTTATCCAGGCTTCGGACCCGTAACAACATGAGTGACCTACTCAGCCAAACCACCCAAGCCTCAGGTGAGATGTAGGTAGGTAAGGAGGTAGATATCCAAACAAATTTTAAAAAAGTGCATCTTTTTTAATTTACCTGCATTATAATTGTTTTTTAATGTTTTGCTCCTTTTCAAGGACAAATAATTTTTTTGAAAAATAATGTTTAAAAAATAAATTATTGGATATTACACATTTTATTTTTTAACATATTATACAAGTAATACCGGGAGAAAAATGTCAATACTTTACATTTATGGTAGTTATCATTCCTAGCCACTAAATTAAAGAAAGAAAAGATTGTGGGAATGGAGACAAAATCATCGACGTTTTAATTGTTTCGCAACGTTTCGATTCTGATTTTAGATCTTTATCAAGCTGCCAAATATTACATACTTTGTCCCGCTAACACCTTTTATAGCCTATTTTTTACTATAAAAATAATCAGTGCGTAGTTTTACATGCATTGTCACATACTTTTTTATTTATGGTAACTTAAGGGACCATGTTTATATTTAATAATATATGGAATATGTTTTAATACAGGTACCAATTTTTCTGTACGGCTTCGGTTTTGTAATTAAAATGGTATAAAAGGTACTAAGAAAAAAATGTCATTATTTTATTAAACAATATATGAATCAGAAGACTAGTATAAGTCTGTTTTAATGGTGGTTGATAGATATTACAAACACGTTTAAATTTTATCTGATATTAATCCCTTTCTGATTTACCATTAGATGTTTGAAAAGTCTCATAATCCAATCCCTACTGAAATTTTTTACTTGTCAACTTATCAAAATTATATTATGTTTGTTTTGCCATATCATTTATAAGATATATATTTTAAGAATATGCAAAAATTTAAGACATTTTATATTTAAACTACTTTTTTAGTAGCAAAATCGCCCAAGAGAAATGACTATTCAAGCACCCATTATTTACTTTCTTAAAAATATATTTATTACTTGATTGATATGTACATAATATTTATACATGCTCCATACTTTAAAAATGCTGAACGTTTAAAATAATAGTAAACATTTAACAGGTTCAAAGATAATTTAATACACAGCCCCACAAAAAAAATCTGTACATTGGACCACTATATCCTTATGTTTTCGAGGTCGCTGAATTCCAATCCGAGGTCTGTTTGTCTCTACAGGGTCAAAGTCAAAGTCAAGTGTCCCAAAAAATACTTAAGTGAAAACAAATAATACATCTCTATGTTTCTGAAGTCACTAAATTTAAATTAAAGCTCTGTTTGACCACACAGAGTCAAGGTCAATGTCGTTTCCAGGTCAAAAGTACAAGAAAACTCAAGTAGAATTAAATATTATGTTAATAGGTTTTTGAAGTTTGATTTGCTTTTAAATCCAAATCCAATTACTACTTGACCGCAGAGGTTCGTCAAGATCAATGCGAACCAGAATTTACAAAATGTATTAGTTACAGAAAGGCAGATTCACGTGTATGAGGCAGGAGTGTAGCATACCAGTATTCTGGCTTGTAGACTATCGGAGCATTAAGCTAATTCCATTTTATATCTTCAAAGATGCTTCAAAAGCGGTAAAATAAAGAAACAATTTATAATTTTTCTTTCTTGAATCTTATTTCCTTTCAATCTTTACGAATAGTAGAGATGCTTTAAATCCTGCGGCTGTCGAGAATACTAGAAACGATTTAACAACTGTATACTTTTGAAAATTTGACTTAGAAATGACCTTGACTTGACACTGTAGAAAGAAACAGATCTCGGATTTGAATTCAGCTGACCTGACAAAGGACTTTAGAATCTGATTTGTGAATGAAAAGACCGTTAACGCGACTGATGGTCAACGATCCCGGATTAGATTCAGTTGACCTTGTCAAGTCAGATATAGTGGTCTAGTCCAATGAACAGATTTTTTTGTGGAGCTTTGATATATTTTATTCTATTGCAGTCTAATTAAATAGATAATGAGGTGTTTTATAATAACTTTTAAAATTGCTTTTATGAAAGGAAAGATTTACGTCCAATTTGATTACTTTTAAATAAGATACTTGTTACGACATATTTAGGTAGTAGCAAAGACAATTATAGTTTTTGCTGTAGACGCCCAGATCCTTTGTACAAATACTTCTTGCCGACAATTAAATTTTATTGGAATATTTTATATTTATCTGCTTGAGCTACGCAGCGTTGCCGTATTGATTAAGTGAATAATAATTATTATGTTTTAAACTATAATTTGACATGTAGTCTTGTGTTGAATTAAACTTTTAATGTCAACAAGAAAGTGAAAATTATGCAATCGGTAATTATACAGTATAATATATTAATACAGGGTTGTTTAACATTTTGGCATAAATTAAAACTTTTCATATAGGCCATGATTAAAAAAACGATAAAACATAGGAAATTATTTGTATTATTGTTCATATCTTTTTAATATTTCTAAGTAGCTTGCTCGAACCCCTTAGTCTTTGGCCACTATAACGTTTTTTTTAAATACCAACCTATGTCAAATGGAAGCTTTATAAATAAAAGTCATAAAAACCAAATTTAATGATTGAATTAACAAGTGGGAGTCTATTTCAAAGTTGTCAATCTATCCGAGGAACGACGCTGGTATTACCCTAAAATGTTTTAAAATCCATTAGAAAAGAAAAAGTTGGGTAGCTAATTTAAGAAGTTACAGGAAAGATGCTAAAAATATTTAAAAAAATATTGACAATGATATAAATCAAATTACATGTGTTATTATTTTTCTACAAAACAGCGAACTTTTGAGCAATCCTAAATGGGGTAATTACACAAGCGCGCGTCGGTTAATAACTCCCAAATAAACTGGGTTATTAATATAAGAAAAATATTTTTGGGAAAACAGGGTGCCCCAAGTAGGCCTGATGATATAAAAATTCTTTCTGTAAATAAGACACCTTGTTTTTATGCATATTTCAGTTTATTTTAGTGTATTTTTGGAGAAATAAAATGAATAACAAAAATAAAAAATATTTAACAATACTACCGACTCCTAGTAAGGTATGTGGGCAGTGGCGTAGCAAGGCGGGGGCGGGCCGCCCCGGGTGACGACCCTACAAGAGCGAGCGGGGCGACAAAAATTGTTACAAAGGCAGCGGACGTGCGGTGTTGCCAGATTTACGTTTCCCTAGATTTAGGAGAAAATCGGAAAACGTGGCAACACCGCCTCTGGGGGGCCTGGGACAAACCCTGTATATTATAAAATAAGTCCCTTTTCCCATATACGACTATGTGCCCCACATGAAACTATCACTAACGGCAGTAACCTATTGAACTCTCCCTGTATAGCCAGCACTATGGATGTGCCCTCGTATATAAGAGTGTAGAAGATTCTCGAATTTTTCAAAAGCATCTAGAACAGCATTGGAGATAAACTAAATTATTAGTGAATTTAATATATTGTTGATAGTACCGTGTATTTTAGTGATCAATATAGTTTGTAAAATATAAAGTGTGACTAGTGTGAGTCTTACTTATTTAAAAGAGTCCGTAAATTTTACAGCGTAAAACGGAAAACGCAACTATCTACTATGAAGAGAGTCTAAGAAAGCGGAGCATCCTTTCGAAAAAAGCGGAATAGTACAGGAAATAAAGCATTTTGGCTCGGAATTTTTTCGTCCTACCTGGGTTTACCTAAAATTTTCACAGAGGGTAGGGAATACTAACTAAGGGATTTAATTCACATAGCCTTGTAGCCCTTGAAAAACCCTACAAAATCATTTTCGAAAAAACTTTCTATCATTAAAAATGAAGGAGCTATGTGGAACTCGTGATGCTTCTGGCAAAGTAGGACGCGATATTATGCGAACATGTTACGAAGATTAAGCTTGGAAGCAAAATTCAAGTCTCGTATCTGTCACCTTAGACACAAAACCAATTTATCCAAGTTTTGGCGAATCAAATTCGCGTTAGTTATTTGGCCGGTAAAAGAAGTAAAATATTTTACTATAATTATTGAAAGCACACAAGATTTGTCTCATTAAGATCAAGTTAGTAAGGTGTTACGGTATGTGAAGGGTGAAGAAGGCAAAGCATAGAAGGTAAAAAATGCAGAGCAACTAACGAAAATTATTATAGACAAGAGTACATCAGATGAACTGGATATGCAGGACTGTAGAGGACAAGTGTATGACAACGTAGCGGTTATGTCTGGTGGAATTCAAGCACGAATAGAGAGGTGAATCCGAAGGCACAGTTTTTGGCATGCACAACCCATTCCCTGAACCTGGTTCGAGTACATGCTGCATCAGTTGCCATTGATTCAAACACTTTTTTTGGTACCTTGGAACCCGTCTTCGTGTTTTTCTCATCGACGATTCATCGCTGAGATGCCCTGACTACTGTAATGAAGCAAGGTGTGAAGCGCTTGATTAATACTCGCCGGAGCGACAGACACGATGCAGTTAATTTGATAAAGAACCATTATTCAGAAATCCTGAATGTTCGGGAACAGCTTTCGACTGATATGACAGAAAATATGATAACCAGATCCGACGTTGGTTGTATTTTGACTGCCATGCACTCATTTTCATTTCTATGCTATATGCTATCTCGGATTCTGGAATGCAATTCTTGTGGAAGTTAATGAAACTCAACTGTATCCACAAACAATATTCATTTATATCAGTTCTTGCTCCACTAAAGTTAAGGCTTTAGAGATGTTCTTGGTGAAAAAGAAGGATGATCTGGATTATGGTGCATCTACTTTTGGCAGGACATTGAGGTTACACCCTGCTGCACAAGAAAGAAATTACGCTTTTATGATAACGACGGGGCAGCGAATGCTAGTTGTGGTTAGTTATATAAGTTAAACTGCCGCGTGAAATGTTCGCTTCTGTAGACAGAATAATCCAGGAAATCAAAACAAGATTTTAACAGCTGCACGATTGGTTGCCAAGTTTTCTTTTTTAACTCCATTAAACCTATTGAACCTTGAATACATTTGCAAACTGTACTAAGCACCAGATAATATTGATATAGAAGAATTTTAGCGAGAACGTGAAAGACTTCAAAATTTCGTCCGTGCGTCAAATAGAGAAGCAGAAATTTTGACTAAGGCGCCGCTTGAACTTCTCCATTGTACAACAATATAGTTTGGGTACTTCCGTTCCTAATATTGCTATAATGCTGAGGATATTTTAGATACTCCCTTATTTTTATATATTTAAGTAAACACAAATGATTTAATTGTTTTGTAAGTACTTATTTAAACCTAAATGTACTTTGGTACATGTGTATATACTTAAGTATATAATGTATTTAAGTGTCCTATAATAGTACACTGAAGTACATTTTAGAAGTTTAAGTACTCTTTAAAGTACTTAAGTTTGTTTTTATGTACAGGGTGGGCATTTTATTAGAGTCCTATAAATTTTCTCAGAAACTGCAAACTTTTAAAAAATAAAGATGGAAGAAAAGTTTCTTGAATTAATTTATACTTTTAATTAATTTCACTTTCACATATACAGTGTGTTCATTGTGCTGGCTGCTGGTGTTCACTTTCCTATTTTAAATGGGACACCCTATTATTATATATTAAGAAAGCGCTTCCAAAGATAAGTTCAACGATGTGTAACAGTATGGGTCTGTGTCGCAACGTTTTGGATTTATTAAAGTTTTTCTCTAATTTTCGACCTATTTTTAAATTAATACAAATACGGTTATTATTTACAATGTTGCCATGTTTTGTCTATCGTTTTTTAAATGCAACCCCCTGTATATAATACCAAATTTATATAAATAATTAAAAGACCTTTTTAACGATGTATAACAACATGTGTCGGCGAGTCACCGTTTCGAACTTATGAATAGTTGTCTTCAGGAAAAGTATTTTTCTTTTTCCAAACATACTGCACCTTGTATACTTTATATTATGAATTAGTATAGGGAATATGGTTAACTCATCTTAAGCCAAATTTATTGTATTGATTTATAATATTAAGTATACAGGGTGTAGTGTGGTTGAAAAAAGAAAAATATGACTCTTCCTAAAGACAATCATCCATAGGTGACTCGCAGACCCATGTTGTTATATATCGTTAAAAAGGTCTTTTAATTAAATGTAAAAGTGGAATTAATTAAAAGCATAAATTAATCCAAGAAACTTTTGTCCAAATGTTTTTTTGCAAAAGTCTGCAGTTTCTGAGTAAAAGTATAGGACCCTAATAAAATTCCTACCCTGTACTTAGTTTTAAGGATTTAATTACTAGGTAGATTTGTTATTATATACAGGGGTTTGCATTTAAAAAATTCAAGAAATTTTACGATGTACAAAACATGGCAGCACTGATTTATTTTTAAAACTTAAAAAATGTTGCCTGCAAACGTAGATACAATACGCTTTTGTAATTTTATTTACGAACAAATTTAAAAAAAAGGAATATTTATCGTCTTTTTAATAATTTAAAGATAGGTCAAAAATGAAAGAAAAACGTCAATAAATCCGAAACTTTGCGACACAGACACAGACCCATACTGTTATATATAGATGAACTCGTCTTTGGAAGGGCTATCTAAATATATAATAATATATAGGGTGTCCCATTTAAAATAAGGAAATGAACACCGGTGGCCATCACAATAAACACCCTGTATATGTAAAAGTGGAATTAATTAAAAGCATAAATTAATCCAAGAAACTTTTGTCCAAATGTTTTTTTGCAAAAGTCTGCAGTTTCTGAGTAAAAGTATAGGACCCTAATAAAATTCCTACCCTGTACTTAGTTTAAAGGATTTAATTACAAGGTACTTAAATATCAAATAGATGTAATTGTACTTGTACTGGTTCTTACTCGCATTTTTTTAAAAGTACTGGTACTTGGGACTTAAGTACATTTTACTTGTACTTACAGCACTCTCTGAATGTGTTGTTAAATTGTGAAAAAGAATCAGTGGAATGGTTCGATTTTTAATATTAAATGAATATTATTTTTGTTGTCTAAATCTAGCATTTCTTGTTATGTGTGAATGTCATAAGATAAAAAATAGAGCTTAAAAAATTTAAAATCAAATATTAATTCTTCAAATTATAAATTTACACAAGTAAAATTTTATTATACAAAAAAAAGTTGGCCTATTTTCGACAGAAATAATTCCTATTTACTCGCTTGCTCGAGTAATCCCACCAAGCGAGAGCCCAAGTATATTACCAAAAAATAAGTATTGTTTTGTGCATCTATAGTGAAAACTATAATTGTCTTTGGTAGTAGTTATTTAAAAATAACGTCCGTGGTGGCACTACCTCGTTGTCTAAAACAACGAAAAACTGGGCACCCACGGTACTCTCGTACTTAGGCATCATTCCTTCGTGGGCTGCCATAAAGATTAAAAAGAAAAATTTTATAGTGTGTAAAAAAAATAGATTACCTTTTTAAAGATCCTTGAGGATATTTTTTTACTAATCGTGTCAGTTCCATAAGATCATCGTCAGTCCATAAGCCGCCAACGATAGGTGATGATGTTGTTGACTGCGTGAAACCATCACCAGAGGATCCTAATAATAAAACATTTTTAAACAAAACCTCAAAAATATTTTTTATATCACGCTTTAATCAGGAAGACACATGTATTATGTTATGTCTCTATAAACCTAATTTTAGTTTATACTAAGGTAAAATTTTTGGTTTATTTAATTTTATTAAATACATTAGTAAGTTATCATTTTTTCGAAAATTGACAAAAGTGTGCTCTCTCCCCACACATTTAACTATTGTTTATAGCTTTACAAAAATTGGAATGGTATAGCCAGTGGCGGATCATGACATTATGAGGCCCCAGGCGCATACTGAAGTGGAGGCCCCCGATGCCCATACTAAGAAAGGGTTGGTTTACCAAAATAATTATTGCAGATATATTTAAATATGTGTTTATTTCTAAAATGAAGACAAAACATAAGCACAAAAAATTAGGTAAAAAAATCTTAGCACATTCTTAGATTTAAAAAAAAAACATTTACATTCAAAGTTTTAAACTTACTTACTAATAAGAGATGTGTGTTTAAAGCAAAACTTTTCTAGCTTTTTGGCTTGCAAACTTATCAATGATTAATTCATAGTCCAACGACTGAACGACATCATTTTCTATGAACATAAGTGACAAATTGCTTAAATGATTTTTAAAATAGTCTGTACATTTGGAAATTTAGACTGCAGTCCATCAATTAATAATTTATACAAAGCGACAGGATCGGATATGTTTTCGTCCTTTGTGTATTTAAGGAAATGGAGAATTTTATCTTTAAAGTATTTAGTATCGACATCGTTACTGTATTTTAATGATAATTTATCCACACATTCAATAATTTCTTCCCTACTCATTTTCTGATTAAAAAAAATCGAAAATCATTTAAAACATCAAGGTAATTAGAGGACCTTCTTGATATCTCAGATATGAGTACATCACATATTACATTATGTATATTAAATATAAATAATTGTCTACCGTCGAAACGTGTGTCATTCTCTATTATTTCATCAAATTGCAATTTTCTTTTTTTTATTCTGCCATTACTACCTTTATAAATCCTGTTTTCTGTTAATAAATTGGCTTCTTCCTCAATATTTTCAAATTGGTCTCTTACATCCTTTATAAAATCGGAAAGGGATTTGTAAAGATTTGCACCATAAAGTAAATTCGACTGCACGTCTTGTAAACGTTTGCTGGTAGTATGCTGATTTTTGGGTTTCGATTTTCTGTTTCAAACTTTCGACACTTTTCATTGCACCTATTTAGTGTACATAATACTTAATAACCTAATAATTTCATTTAAATATTTAGATATAGCAGTAATATTTGATAATGGCTTCTATTAACTTTAAACTCATTGTAAAAGTTACACTTTAGGCATATTTTTAATCTCGGATAAATTATATTTGTATATATTATAAGAAAATTTCAAATATATATATATATATATATATATATATATATATATATATATATATATATATATATTTATTGTTTAAATGTCGACTTATTACATTTCTGTAAAAATATCGATGTTTGTAAATTTTGATATTTCCTGTTCGACTTGTTTTGCAATATCGATTGTCTGGATTCAAGGTATCATTTAAAGACAATCAAATCGATGTTTGAAAGAGTTTGCGAATTCCTACGACTGTCGGCATCACACAACGCAGTGCTGTCGGTCGTCATTCTAAAAAAGCATTCAGCGGGGTTGCAATTTTAAGCGAATTAAAACTATTTTGGCTATCTTATCTTAGAGTTTTTTTTATTATATTGCCATTAAGTTCTGGTTGAATTTTTCTAAAATTACTTATTTTGGGGCCCCCCGCGTGCCGATGCCCCAGGCTAGCGCCTCATGCGCCTGTGCGGTGATCCGCCATTGGGTATAGCCGCGACACGGTAAAGAAAAATATTTTTATTGATTGGGGCCATTAATCTTGCCGTCATTAGATAACTAATTTTTTTAAATAGACTATAATTAAACCTGTACCAGAAAATGGAGATAACGAAATACTAGAAACTCAACAATTTTCATTTAAAATTAGGATGGACAATTTAAATCAAGGTTAATAATCAAATAAACTTTTTAAGCTTAACCTTAACTACAGACAATACCAAAAATATAAAATTAAATGGTACACCAAAGAAACATAAACACCGGACGTTACTTAAATTATCACCTAAATCATCCCAAAAATCAGATAAATAGTATAATATTAAGCTTAACCTACAAAGCGATTACTCTTACCCCTTCGGATTACACAACTAAAAGTCAAGGGAGACACTTATACATAATCACTTACCAAAAAACTATATTATAAGCAATATGAATCAAAGAACATTCTTTTTTATAAAAAAAATAAAAACACATAAAACTTGTGTTTTGTTTTTTTGTTATGTCATTTATATTATTTATTGTCGTAAAAGTATATTTTTACGGGATTCAGGAATAATAAATAATTAACATAAAAATACCTAATTACACAGATAATAACAATATATTTCAATGAAATTAAGTTTCAAACCTTAAAACATACATTAATTTAATATGTAAAAAAATCATAAAATTATTGTTTTGAGAAAACTAAGAATTTTTTTTTAAATTTTCATTTTATCAAATAATTTAAATGTAAATTTGTTTTAAAATAATAATAATTTAAAAATTTATTGACTAAATACATGATTCAAAATTCCTCTGAATCGTGTTGGTTCCCAGAAAATTGGCAAGGAAATTTTTATTTTAGAAAGATTTTCTTCGTTTAAAGACTAAGATGTGGGGATTTAAGTATATTATTAAAATTCATTAAACTATTGGGGATATTTTAATATTTAATGCGGTTTTTAAGATAAATGAGTCGTAGAAAATCTAAAAATTCAATCAAGTTCGCCATCGGGTTGTTATGAAGGGTTTTTTTTGCTTAGCTGGGTCGCTGTGCTTGGTGGAAACGTATTACCACGCAATAAGACGTCTTTAAAAAACTTTTTGACTTTTAGGAGATAGATTCTTTGACCGTCGAGCTAGACTTTTGTGACCGTCAATTTTAGAATCTGTGACTCCATGGTGCTCGCATATCAAATCTCAAGTTGATCGGTACGTTAACCAATCGTCAGCAATATACATACATTTGCGCACAGCAGGTGAAAGAGAGAACTGGTTTCGGCGGCTTCTCCTTATCCATTACAAGCCAGTTGGTATGAGGTGAAGATTCTTTAACCTGCAGAAGTTTGTAAAGATAAAGAGTTATTGCAAATCGCTTTGGGGTCTTTCGTAAAAATAATCAGAGTAGCACCGCGGGGTTACTATCTGCCTACGAAGCACCCAAGGAAATTAGTATATATAGCCCGTATCATTCTTCAGAAAAAAAACTCCCTTTCGTGCCGAAAATTAGTTTTTCCGTAGCTGCGAAATCCAGGTGGGTTGGACAGTCCCGGGAATTAAGCTTGGAATAGAACTTAAAAAATAAACTTAGACATTCGCCTACGCTACCTCTCACTTGCAAAGTGACTTAAAATCGGACTAAAGACTTTTAACTAAAAGCATCAGCCTTACAAGGGCTGTTAAAATACTAAATTGTGACTTAATTAATTACTTAAAAACTTTTGTTTAAATTTGTCAAAATAATAATTTTGTTAATGACATATTGTATCATCAGATGCTGATTTTGGATATAATAACATTTGCCTATCACCTCCGGTTTAACCGGAAGTTGCGTGCTTTTTGATATCTTAAAGGAAATACCCTGTGTATTTTTTAAGATTTGAATTCTGAAAGTCATTTCCGATATAAATCTTGTAATATATCCTATAACTATCTTTGCTGGTTTGCGAAAAAATGGCGATTGCTCCTGCAAATTGTGCCGTTATATGGGAAAACAAATGAGTACGATACGCTGCCTCTCTGACAATACCATTTTAGTTTGGCAAATTAAAAAAGAACACTTTGAAGGTACACAATTAATAAACAAAACAGATTTCAATTTTACCCAGAAATGCCACAATTTAAAAACTGAGTCAATTTTTTTTCTTATCAGGGCATTAAATTTGGTACAAAAAATTTAACAACCTTTTTCTCTTTTTGAAGTACACTGCTCAACAATTGCTTGGAATTATAACTAATTTTATGTGTAATTTTTTTCTGAAAAAATAAATTCCAAAGAATGTTGTTGCTAGATTACGTTATCAGTTTTACACATAATCAATAAAATTTGTTGTGCTGCCTGCCCAGGTTGGTCTGTTCTTAAAATTTGTAAATTTTTATACTGATGATCCTTAGCAATTGTTGAGCAGTGTACATCATCAATGCTGAATGCCACTTTATTTGTTTATTTGCAACGTTAATTCACCCGTAGATAGCACTAAGTAGGTATTTCTAACTTTTTTGTTTTTAAAAGAGTTTTTTCTCATTTCCTGGTAACCACATACGTTTAAAAAAAAAGAAAGGGTATGGTCAGATTCCATTTTTTGCGAGCTTTTCAATGAGCCCATACACGACATAGGTTTGCATTTGAAAAAAAAAAGTTGCAGCTAAGGGGTTGAAAAAAAATATTTCATTTTATTGCCAAAAAATGCGTACAATTTAAAATCAATTGACGTGTTTCAGCGTTTTTTTCCTAAGTTACTGGGTAAAAAGATATTAATTTTATTCCGGACTTTTGCGCATCCCTGTATACTACCTGTTACACGGCCCCTGTAAGTATTGAACATTAGATTTAAATTGGGCATAACCTTTTAATTATTTTTATATGGATCTTTTTGTTCTCCCATGTAACTGCATAATGTGTGGTCCTTTGGACATTTTTAATCGCCATTTTCTCAAAAACCAACAACTATAGGTATAGAGAACCTGCGTGACCTCGGTTATTATACACTAGCGCTCATGGTGGCAAAATTTAGCATTCATATTGTGAGATAATTTAAGTTTTCTTAAACACGTAAATAATAATTTTAAGTTTCGCATTTTTTGACATCATCGACGATTTTTTTAAACTGAGGCCCCCATATTTTATTGCAGATTTATAACCTCCAAGAATAGCTGATTAAAAAAAATATATGACTTCAACTAACAGTTCTGTAGGCATACGGTCTTAATTTTTTTCTTTTTTTTTTCTTAATTTTTTGTTAGTGGGTGCCAGCAATACTTGAAAACGCTTTTTAATATTTGTCTTGTAATTATGATAATGCTTGTTATGCTGACAAAATATTTTTTTGTCAAGTATTTGAGTAATATTATTAAATTACATGCATTTAGCAACTTCGCAAAGGATAGAAATCGATATGTACACAATGCTTCAGAAACCTGTAACTACGAAATTGCCACCTAAAACCATAAGTATTTTATGTTTTTAAAATCGGCTCTTCTTGGAGATTATAAATCTGCACTGAAATATGACAGTTTCTGTTTTAAAAATCATCGATAATGTCATATCTACTACGAGTCACCCTGTATATTTATAATTTATGTCAAAAATG
The DNA here is from genome assembly GCA_019359885.1 of Listronotus oregonensis. NCBI lineage: Eukaryota > Metazoa > Arthropoda > Insecta > Coleoptera > Curculionidae > Listronotus > Listronotus oregonensis. The sequence goes on from JAHBCN010000130.1 coordinate 96,728, forward strand.
CGCAATTTAAAATTATTATTGACATGATCGAGAAAATTAATAAAAAACCAAGTTTTTATAAGGAGTTTATAAAATATTGTGTGCCAATTAAGTGTAAAAATTACAAATTGTGTGCAAAACAAGGCGGGATATAGTAAACAGGGTTGGTATCATAATCATGATTTTTTTTTATTAAAAAAAACAGCTTTTACAAATATTTTTAGACAGAAATAGTACCGATTTTACCTGGAGAAGTTTTAACATGCAAATTTCGTTCGCGTAGTTTTTGCAAGTCTGTGCTTTTGTGGAATCTTGTCTTAACATGAAAATTTTGTCCGCGCAGTATTGCAAGTTTGCAGCTTTGTCAAAACTTGTAATAACTGGCAGAAAACTCCCGGCTATATAAACGATACGCACTTATTTTAATTATCAGTAATACTTATTTTAGTTATCAGTAATCTATCAAAACATTTGGACTTATAAAAAGCCGGGGAATTCAGTATTTGGAAGTATTTTATAAAAAAAAAGCGGTGGACAAACTAGGTTGTAGAGCAGTATGTAAAAAGTGTGGAAAAGAATTGCAAGGTCTAGTGGACAGTGAATATGATAGTGATATCAGCAATGGTCTTGAAACTCTTCATGGTGATTGTCAGTCACAGCCTGGAACTAGGCAGAGTGAAATTATCCAGTCGACAAAGAAAAGGAGAAACGATAACTGTAAAAGGAAAGTGTAGGTGGACGTTTGAATTCTTTTGTTGTGCGAACTAAACAAGATAAAAAAAATAATTGGACAAACAAATAGCCAAAGCCGTTTACGCAACAAATTGCAGTTTTAGAGCCATAAAAATAAGAGGGTTCTAAAGGCCATAGAAATGCTAAGACCTGGTTACCTTTTACCATCTAGATTTCAGTTATCATCAACGTTCTTGAATGAAATATTTGAAGAAGAAAAATCTAATTGTTTTAACAAGTTATTTGGACAATCTGTTTGCATGGATAAATGGTCCAATATACATAATGAGCCGATAATCCGTGTTGTTTTGACTGCAGAGAATGGAAGCAGCGTTCTTTTAGAAAGCACAGATACATCTGATAATCCCCATACAGCTAACTATCTTGCCGAATTGGCTATTAACTCAATAAATAAGTGCAAAAATGAATATAACTGTAAAGTTACCAATAATGTTACAGATAATGCGAGCAACATGGTCAGTATGAAGAAAAAAATTACCGAGTCGTCCAATTACCCTATAATTACATATGGTTGTTCGGCACACTTACTTAGTTTGCTCTTAAAAGATTTAGAAGCATCGCAGATAAAAGAACATATAGTACATATTGTTAAATACTTTAGACATACCCATTTGCCAGATGCTTGATATAAAGAAAAAGGGGAAAAGAAACTGGTCTTAACTCAGGATGTTTGATGGAATACACTTTTAAATTGTCTTGAAATCTATTTAAATGAGTGGCCAATATTGTTATTAATATGTGAAGAGCATAAAGATGAAACTAATCCAGTGATTTTTAAAAAAGTTTCAGATATCTGTGTAAAAAGGATGGATGAAGATTTTCTACAGTTGATAAAACCAATTTCTATAGCACTAAATGCAATGCAAGAAAAAAGTGCACTTTTATCTCAAACAGTTTACATGTGGAAAAAGTTACTGACTATTTTTGACAGTTTTAAATTTAAAAAAGAAAGAAGCTTGTGTTAATTTCAATTATTTAAGAACAGATATGTTCAAGCTCTAACATCCTTTTACTTTTTGGTGTATATTTTGGGTCCTATAATAAACAAAGGAGAATATCCATTACTAGCTGAAGAAAAGAGAAATGGTCTACGCATTGTTTTCAAGTATTTTGCAGACATGGGATTATTACCATTAGTAATTAAGTGGAAGCTAAGTCAGACTCTTTTCACAAAACTCTGTTATCAGAGAAAATAATCAAAAATGTAACAGCAGTACCCTGGTGGAGATTCTGTTTTGTGCGCCTGTGCATCGTTTGCTGATATCAAAACTATTACTACTTATGGACTCGTTCATTCGGATATAAAAAACAGACTTGGCAGTGACAAGCATTATAGCACTTAAGTTTTTTTATATATATTTTTTTTTAAATTGAGTATTTTATTGTATTAAAAAGATTTTTTTAGTTTTAATTTCTTTAAAGTTTTATTTTTGTAATAACCAGCTGTAAATAACACCAAATAAAAATGCGTCTGGGTTTTATGTTTGGCATGAACAAATAAATTTAAAGTGTTAAAATTTTCAAACTCTTTTTAAAATTAATCATGATTTTTTCAAAAACAATTATACAAATCAAGATTAAAATCATGATTTTAATCATCTCAACCCTGTATAAAACCTCTAGCAGCATTTTTAATGTGTCAAAAAAGATCGCTCTATACTGATTTTTCGTCATTTTTAAGGTACGATTACTTTTTTCTCAGGAAAATAACACACTTTTTTTTTCAATTTCTAGAAACACATACATAAGAATTATAATTTATGTAAATTTTAGATTTATATCATTAACTCAATTAGAATTATTAAAGTCAAAATGAATTAAATAAAATAATATATATATATATATATATATATATATATATATATATATATATATATATATATATATATATATATATATATATATATATATATATATATATATATATATATATATATATATATATATAAATGCCTCTTTGTTTAGTATCTCATTACTTGTAATCGCACATTTGCTAATAATGAATGCAGCAACTTGCAACTTTAGACCTAGTTACTGCGGTTTTTCTTAGTAGCTTTTGATGTGCCGCCATTGAGTTAAATTGTAGGGAAGACTGATTTTACCTCAATTTTTCCGGAAATACTGACTGATTCTAGCTACATTCTGAATACGATTGCTAAAATAGATATCTTGGCCAAACAAATAAACTGCTAAAATTTCTAATATCTTTTATATTTAAAAAGTTATGGCATTTTGAATAATTGCGTGTAATTTAAGTTTATGCATAAAAAATGTGTAAAGAAATATCTTAAGGACAAAACTTATGAGATCTGAACAAAAAGAAAGTATTTATCTGAACAATATATTGATATAAAATATTTAAAAAATAATAATAATACACAAAAATTAAGCCTATTCAAAGGATTCATTGAGATCAATGAATTGAGGATTTTCCTCCAACGAAATACGCAAAATGGTTTGGTTTCTTCTCTCATCAAAGGACAAAGTTTTTTAATTATTGCTTCTTTTTTGGATTTATTTATGCCCCTAGCTTGATTTCTAGGTGGCGGTAGAAGGATTCCTTCTTTTTCAGTTTTAACATTTAAAAAATGTATCTCCATTGGATTAGCCATATCGTAGTTCTTAGTGTAAGTGAAAGAATTTTTTCCACGTTTTACAACAACTAATGTCATTTCAGAAACATAGGGACGTTTTCGGTTTTCTTTATTTTTACTTGTGACGTGTTGTCTATCCAATCCTAGAAATTATTTGGTCTCATTTCAAGAGTTATAACTTTTTCAGAGTTTGCTGCCTGCACAGCATCTTTAAAATCTCTGAAATCACATATACCACCTTTGTGTTTCATAAAAAGTTCCATCTGGTAATGGAAACTGTAAATTGGCGCGAATCTACACACTGCGTTTTCGGTTAGCAAAGCATGACGTAATCTGACATTTTACTGCGTTGTTTGATATGAACACGGGGATACTGCGTTTTAAATTAGTAATCAATGACGTTTTATGAGAAGCACACTAATCGTTTTCGCAGTTAACACAGAGATAGATACTACATTTTTAATTATGATTGATTAGTTACTGTAATTTTAAAAGTATTTGATGACTCTTCATTGACTCATTGAGGTACATTTCTTTTTTCTCTATTTTTGAAAAAAATATATATTTTTTTCGATATATGGAATAGTGGGAATATAAAAAATTACCTAAAGAATCTGATTCAACAAAAATTTCAAAAATGTCAAAAATCGACTTTACTGCGTTTTTCGATATGACATATATATATATATATATATATATATATATATATAAATATATATATATATATATATATATATATATATATATATATATATATATATATATATATATATATATATATATATATATATATATATATATATATAATTTTTATATGTCATTTGTATCTCACCTCCACACATATATCAGGCGCCCGCATCTCCACCTCAAAGAATTAAAAAATGTTGCTTTTTTTCACATATGTTTCATGTTTTTAGTTAACCTAATACAAGCAAACATAGAGGGGTAAAAAAAATTATTGTTTTTTACATACAAAATTATTAACACATGGTCCGTACTCTTACAACTCCTAATCATATTGGTATCTTTTTGCCTCCGACTATATAAATTTACCATATGTAGCGGTTTGGTTTGCCTCCAGCGGCATTGCCAAATTTGCGGATGCAAATCATGCGTTTTTTGTACATTTCTTCTAAGAATTTAGCCGACACTTTTAAGAATGTATTGGTTATTGTGTCATGTTGTTTCAACATACTCCTAGATAAACAAGTGTAAGGGATAATAGAGCCAAAATTTAATACACGGTAAGTAGGTTCTTGTATTAATCATAAATATGTTAAAATAATAAATAATATTTTTTAATTAAAAAAACTATTTTAACCTATTAAAAAGTCCGCATTAAATTTTTTTTTTAATTATTAATTAGTTTGTTTAATTTTACATTGGCGTCAGTTTTGACTTAAATGAAAAATGAGACAAACAAAAGCAATTACGTGGTTCACGTTACCTATCCATCAAACATATCAAATTGACACTTTTCCAAAAAAAAATTATTTAGGTGATAAAAAAATGTATAATTTAAAATTTGGAAATTATTTTTAATGACCCGAAATAGGTATATTAAATTAATAAGATAAACAAAATATTTAAGTTATTTGTAAAACAACAATTTCACTTACTTCGTGATATAGAAGTGAATAGCGTCTTTACATGTAATTATTATATTTGTTTTTAGTTTCAGATAATTTACATATGGATATGCCCCAGGCATGAAGTGATCTCTTAAGGTGGGTTTAGACCTGAGCACGTACGCAGTGAGCATCCATGCACGCATTCGTTTGCGTTTGCGAAAAGCGTTTAAATAGGTTTATGTATATTTCGACGCACAAGCTGATCCAGTTGTTCGCAGGAGTGCGTTTATAATGGAAGACGACGATGGCGGGTGCATTTATTTTAATGTATAATTTGATAATAAAGAAAGAAGCTCGTAAACGTAGACAACAGACAAAATACTTTATTACGTAACTTTTTGTGCACCCTCAGTACTCGCACATAATAAAAACACGAGCAAAAACTTTCCATTTTTGGCAGTGACACTAGTGAATTTATGATTTGACGTGTCACTGTTGAATGTGTCTGGTTTTATATTATTAAGTTACATCTGCAGGGTGCATGATAATTTACTAATTTGGAAACACATTTTAGCAGATAATTCGTAAACTGTTGGCTGAAAAGAGCCCAAGCTTGCACATTGGGTACAACTCTTTGTGCTCCTCAAAATATCTAAAAACATTTTTGTCTAAAATAATTAGGAGAGCCAATATTTTACTACTTGAAAATTTACAGGTGATTTTCTGTGTACCGCCCGGCATAGCAACACCCGATATACATATGCATGTACATACCTTTTCCAGTTTCAATGCTGGCCCTAATTTTATTTTTTTCACGGAGAAACGATCCCATGAGACTTTTTATCTTTTGTGCTTCTGCACTATCTAAATTTGCAATATTTAAATTATTCACAAGTGCTTGCCAAGCATCTTGTTTTTTGTTTTAGAGTAATATTCTTGGTTCCTCACATCCCATAATAAAAAAAGTTTTTCGAATTCTGGCAATAGGAGCAAAACTCTGGTGTTACTCCACCCATTTTCAAATTAAACTAATTCGCCCGTTGAAGTACGTGCGTTCTAGATACTCCCAACAGTCCCAACCCCGTTCAAACTGGACGTTTGAGAACCAATTAATTCTTTTGAGCATCGCATCGAGACCGACAGCCGGCGGATCGCGCCAGGCTATTGCGCATAAAAACACACAGCATGAGCGTGCGCGCATAACCGTTTACACTTAAGCATTCGCGGTGGATCAGTGCGTGCGTGCTCAGGTCTAAACGCACCTTTAGATATAACTGATCCCACGTGTGAGCCTGTGTCAAAATAAAAACAGAATTCTGAAATGGGTTTCTCAAACAAGGAGACAACATGAAAATAAGGAAAATCAGGTGTTGTTTAAATCACTGGTTTATTTTTTATGGTAAACAGTCAAATAAACAAGTACATCACCTAGTTCAAAAATCATTATTTCGTCAAGTTCTATTACTTCAGAAGATTTTTTAACTGAAGCGGAACCCTCTGATAAACCCTTCGAAGACGTGGTAAATAAAGGCTTTTAAGCTTATTAAGTTCTCCATATAGTGATGGATCACACACATTACCGGTCAATGACCAAATTCAAATGGCAAGGAAAAACGTTTTTGAAATAGATGTTAATTCTAACTTTAAAAAAATACCGCCTGATATAAATAGTAATAATAATATATTATGTATGATATTGACAATAATTTAAATAAACTAAAGAAGAAAAAAATTGTGTAAGTTTTGTCAGAATTAGCGTTACAAACTTTGAACGACATCTCTTTGTTTAGGCATCACCAGCAGGAGAAAAAGGTGCAAGGTTATTTGAAATTTTCAAAAACACAAAAGATGTACCACAAATGAGAGAAATATCCGGCACTATTGCGTTATGAGGTAGAATTCGAAAAATAAGTGCATAATGATAACTATAATTCTGAAAAACTTTTATGTGCTCACTTTATATTTGCGAAGGCACTACAAAAAGTGCATTATAAAGCCAATCAATAAAACTGGTTTGGCTGTACGTCATCGTGCGGCTTCCCAAACATTAGCAGCATGTGCTAGTGAGCATTTAATTATAGGTGCCTACAGAGTTAAAAAAAATTAGCAGAATGGCTACAGACCAAATAGGATTTTTGGCAAGAAAAGATCCGCTCTTACGACTTTATGGAGAATACTATTTAAAAAAACATAAAAAAGCGCAGATTTCAATTGCTTTCAAACAAAATGCGAGAATGTGCCAGATTGCTAATAAAAATGCGGTAATGTAGTCACTTTTTTATATAGTTTGTTCATTTAGTATTAAGCATATTGCTCAAAATTTAAAAGTAAAAATGGATCTGTTGATTGTTCTTACTTTTGTCTACTTTTTCAAAAACCTGTATATAAATTAATAAAGCTTGCCTCACAGGTATAATATAGAGGAAGACTTTACAGCATTTTTCAAGACATCTTTATTTAAGATATAATATACACTTTACCTATATATAAAAAATAAATGTAATTGTATAGGTACTTTGAAAAATAAAAACAATTTCCTGTGGCTCTTCTCCTATTTTATACTCACGAGCCGCTTCCGTTGTATAGTAACTTTTTTTACAAACTGACTGTACTCTTACTTAACGCATTTGTGGACAACTGATAACATATTGCTTTTCAACTATAACCAAATTTATTAAATGCTTTGTAAATACGCAGTCTAAATATTTCTGTCTTAGACTGTCCTTTGTGACATGTTTGTGTTTTAGTATTTAAAACACCTTAAAATGATGTTCATCAATGTCCTTTTAGACCTGTTTGCTTGTGGAAAAATAAATTGCTCACACAAAAATTTCATGAGTAAAAAGTTCGTCGTATCATTTTTATTTCCTATTTCCTAATACTTAACTAAAGCTTGTCATTTAATTTGTCTTATATTATTAAAATGTTTTGCGTGAAAACATTGTATCTTCCTAGCCTCTAGCGGTGTTGCCAGTAAAATGAGGCAAACTGAACTCTAATGTATGGAGGCCACATATATATATATATATATATATATATATATATATATATATATATATATATATATATATATATATATATATATATATATATATATATATATATATATATATATATATATATATATATATATATATATATATATGTCGCACCCACTTGCCGTAGTTGTACAGTTCATGAAATGGATATGTAATTTTTCCACTTAGAGAAAAAAGCGAAACTATATTACATCATCTGGATACAAAAATCATCCAGTTCCTGTACTGTATATTTGGCATTTGTCCACTTAGTGAAACAATCAGTCGTAGGTGTTTTGAATGGCATGAACATTATATTGAACTACTAAAGTAAAAATGTTTAATATTAAAGATAATTTTTATACGCTTCTTGATCGACATTACACGAAAAAACTAACCACACAACTAACCAAAAACATTGCATTGTATTATAGTAAATAGATAAATGCCAAATATACGGTACAGGAACTGGATGATTTTTGTGTCCAGATGCTGTAATACCGTCTCGTTTCACCAAGTGAAAAAATGGTATATCCATTTCATAAACTGGACAAATGCAGGTTATTCACGCCCCAAAACTAGACATTCAGTTTGAATGGACAAATTTAACCATGTGAGTGTGACTCTTCAAATTTGTTACGATTAATTTTAAATTTGATTTAATATCCCTTATCCTATATGATGAAGGTCAAACTATCCCGATTCATTAAGGATCTTAAAAATATAGATACCTAATGCCAAAGTTTTCAAAACCTTTGATTTTGTTTTCTGGCAGTTTTATGACTTATAATTTTGCAGTTACTTGAAATGGAATAACCTGACCTAAGCCTGACTTGGATTGTTCAGCGTCTCAAAACATAAGAATACCATGGTCAAGTCTTTGAGCCATTAACTTTTTAATTGGGGCTGTGTTATCTAAGTGAGTATATAATTTATATTATATATATATATATATATATATATATATATATATATATATATATATATATATATATATACTTTATGCAAATTTGGTCCTTCAGGTAAAACAAATTTGTTTCTTTTTCTGGCAGTTTTAACTTTACTTTTTTCAGGTTCAGGAACAGGAATTGGCCTCCTAGCCTCTTGGATTTGTTGTGTCACAGCTGTTCTTATAAAACCTTAAAGATATACAAAATATTATTGAAAATTTTACATCCTAAATTGAGCCCTTATATCTAAATGTTCTTTACTAACATATGTAAAAATTTACATTACAACAAAGCCTTGGACTTTGTATGTTTAAAAATTTTAGAGGGGTATCATAATTTTACTTCATTCTAGCCCATTCACACTCCGTGTTCAAGAAAACACGCGTGAAGTCGATCAAACTGGTCGCATAAAAGCGAGATATCTGTACTGTTTTTATCTTGGGACAGTCCACCAAGGCTAAGGCCTAAGTACAAACGTACCGTGGGTGCCTGAAGTGTGGTAATAGGGAGTTTATTTACAAAAAACTTCAATATTTGGTTTGGGGGAAAAGAAAAAGCTTCTGCAGGTAGCAGGTTCCATAGTCTGGACACTCTAGGAATGAAGGGAAAAACAAATTGGGAAATTCGAGGATTCTCAAGTTAGACTGTAAAAGGATGCATAAAAGTGGCACTACGTGTTGAAAGGAGGAATTATACTGGCCAACTCTTCAGAGCAGAAGCCGTGAAAATACCTATAAAAGAGGGACAAATCCCCTACAGCTCGTCGGTGGGCAAGAGAGGGAAGCTTTTCTGTAAGTGTGGGATCATTAATAAGACGAACAGCTCTTCTCTGGATGGAGTCAAGAAAGCTAAGTGTTGTAGGAGACGCCATTCCCAGACGTGAGAACAATATTCTAAAGGTCTGATCTGGCATACATACAGAATATACAGGTTAAAAGGAGAGAAATACTTTCTGGATCGAAAAAGGGATCCAAGCTTTTTTAAAGCTGCTGAGGCTATGGATGTAATGCGTTTGTGCCAGTTATTCTCAAAAGTAACACCCACAAGATGAAACAATTCTTTGTTCCGCAGAACTTGGCCGCTCATAAGGTATATATTATAATAAGTAGTGAATAACCTAATCTTAAAAAAATAATAATGACAGGCTCCGTTAGCTTTAGTTTTTACATCGCACCTTCATGGTGTTTTAAACTTAATGTATCGTATATTACCCTCGGACTTAACAGGAATTTAATAACATCTCATTCAATTAAATTGGTTCAAGTAATCAGACGTAAGAACATACATACAAATAAATTTCTCCTTATGTAAAGGAGACAGCAGCGGGACTGTAGAATTATTATAAATTGACTTCATTCTACCCTACCCTACCCCTACTAGTAAATAATCTCGTTTTCCCCCATTTGTATTATCACATTACATTCCTAATTTTTATTTAAAAAAAAAACAATCTGAAAAAACTAGGAATTCTTTATTAAGTAAGATGTTGGACAACTTGCCAACCATATTAAAAAGTGCACCACAGTGGCCTTTAAGGTGCACATTCCGGGTCATTTTAATATTTTAAAAAATCAGGAAAGTGTATACAATATCTAAGACATGTTTTTTAAAGAAAATTAAAAATTCATTCATTTCATAAGAGACGTAAAATGTATTCTAATGATCATAAGTATGCATGCATTTGTATCGAACTGTATTTGGAGTTCCTATTTAATAAAGGTTATTGTTACTATTATTATTAATATTATTATTCTACGAAAATATACGTCGCGACGTATTCCACGGCTCTGATCCCATAGGGTGTCATGCAGAAGGCTGTCCGTAACGAAGACCACTCCTTGCGTGATCGAACAGTGATTTTCGGCAAAATTTATTCGCCTCAGTAGACAAAGGGACCAAGGACAACGAATTTGTGCATTTTGATTACCAGTTGTTCGGGTGTGTTTTGGCATGTAGGAATACATGCTTAACTCAACTCTCTTAACACATTATCCTTCATGTCCCCCCAAAACGCAACAATCAGGACAACCAATCGCGGGTTATACTCCGGATAGACCTCCGATTCGCCAAGAAGATCTTGATATTTTGTTCGTTTCTCCTGTTCCTCATATTGATGTTAGTTTCCGCTGGGGCGGAGAACTCTGTTAAATACATAGAGTGATTCGTTTTATTAAAGATAACGAGATCAGATTAATTGGCGCGAATTTGATGCTTAGGTGTAGTTGGGAATGCGTAATGCCAATATATCATGTCATTTTGAACTACTGCCTAAATATTACCCGGAGAGTAATGTCTGAAGTGATAGTAAAGTACTCGAAGCACATCGTTATGTCGGTGGATGTAACCACTAACAGCATGCACTAGACAAGCTGACAGTAGGTGCATTAGGGTTTTGTGTTGTTGTCGACAGGCTCGCCAAGAAGTATCGGGAATATTGAAAAATGACATCGGTATACCAATGTGTTTCTCGTGTTTGTGTGGGATCCATTTCCTGGAAACGTCATCGTGCAGTGGTTTTGGTCACTCCAAGGGCAGGTTCTGCTCCAAAGTATGGTGTAGATCATCCCTGATTCGATAGCTTATCCACTTTTTAGTTGCCTTCTATTCCCGAATGTCCCACAGGAGAGTTACCATGTTGCGTTCTCCCAGGACTTCCAGTTCTTTTTGTCTTTCCCATATCAGCTTGGACGTTACCTTTATGTTTATTACTGCCCCTAGTGACGCCTGGCTGTACACGCCCGCTCCAGTTCTCTGCTCGGTTTTGGATCCATCTGTATATCGGATGATGTCTCCAACCGTGCTGGGGAGATTGGGTTGTTGCCACTCACTTCGATATGGAATTTTTATTTCAAGGTTTGTCTTAAATGAGTATTGGAGAATCATCTGGTCTGTTCTCACGTCCAGGATGTTGTCACCAACGTGACTTTATTTCGTTATATCCCAAAGTAGCGTAGAAACCAGTTGGTTTTTGTTTGCAGCCGGAAGTAGCCTATTTTTGCCTCTCCCATGACTATGCGGTTAAGTGGTGGATGGTCCAAAAGTCACTCTATGGCAGCTGTTGGGGTTGTTTCGATTGCTCGTGTTATAGTGAAGCAAGCAAGTCTCTGTACCTTGGCCAGTTCTGTAACAGCAGTTCTTTGTCGCATCTTTGTCAACCATACCAGTGATGCGTATGTTATCATAGATCTTACCACCATGGTGTATAACTAATAAACCATGTTTGGTTTAAGGCCCCATGTTTTTCCAAGTGCGCGTCTGATTAACATAAGAGTCATCTCCGCTTTCTTTCTTATTTTTTGTACATGTTGGTTGCAGGTAAGTTTAGTGTCTAGGATGACACCCAAATATTTTACCTCTCCCAAAATCTTAATTGTTTCACTTCTTAGGTTAAGGAGTCCTGGGCCCTCTAGTTTTCCTCTTTTGGTAAAGGTGACTACGGCTGATTTGGAAGGGCTTATGTTTAGTCCCTTTTTTCTCGTCCATCTGGTAACTAAGTTTGAGGCCTGTTGCATTTTATCCCTAACAGTGTTGTTAAATTTTCCTTGGGCCATAATAACGAGAACGTCTGCGTATCCCTGTATTTGGTGCCCTTTCAGTAGTAGGACATTTAATAGGTCGTCCATGACAAGGTTCCATAGCAGTGGGGACAGGACTCCACCCTGCGGACATTCTCGCTCAACCCGAGCTACAAGAATTTCTTTAAGAATTGAAATATATACTGATCTGTTCTTGATCATGCAGTCACCTGCAGCTTGTTGCATCGATCCCCCTGCGCCTCGACGCGCTTGAGATAGATATAAAGGACGTGTTGTCAACCACTCCTTCTATATCCAGGAAGGCACACATTAGGACCTCCTTGTATTTAAGAGCATATTCGGCCTTCTCTACAAGCTCATGTTATGCTGTTTCTGTGGACTTACTTGCTGTGTATGCATATATGTCCTTGTGGGGAGGTCTGTTCGTAAGTGCATTCTCCCTGATGTGCCTGTCCAGCAACTTCTCTAGGTTTTTTTTAGCACGAACGACATCAGACTTATTGGTCTCAAAGATTTTGTCCCATACTGTCCGGTTTTTCCAGGTTTGGGGATCAATGCTACTCTAATTAGTCTCCAGGTTGTTGGTATATAGCCAAGAGCTAGATTGCCTCTTAAAAGTACACAGTCTATGTAGTAAAAGCTCTGGTCCTTTCTGGAGCATTACTGGATAAATTTTATCTGTTCCTGGCGATTTATACGGTTCAAATGAGTTTATTGCCCATTTAATTTTGTCTACGTTTATCACTTTGCTACCTGCCAGTCCTCCCTGGAGCAGTATCCTGGGTTTTCCAGGTCTGGGCTGTTACAATCTTCCAGTTCCATGTTGGATATTTTGCATCCCGGAAAGTATACCCGAAGTAGTTCTCTCATGGTCTCATTTGCTGTTCTTGTGTGATTCCCTGTGGATTTTTTTAAAGTAAATATTTTTGATTGCGCGCGATAAGGTTTTTTCGAAAGAATCTTATGGAGTCTGGCTGCCTCGTGAGTTTTATCGATTTTCTCATTGTGTCTTCTTCATGAATCTCTCTTAGCTTTCCTCAATGCTTGTTGTTCAGTTTGGTGAGTTCCTCGTTCCACCAGGGCACATTTTCAAGTACTTTCTTATCACCAGCGGGCAATTCTCGTTGTGTGCAGAAATAATGGCGTCCTGTGTTTGATCCGCCGTTATTTCTAGGTCGGGTCTATTGTTTATTTTTCGCCTTGTCTCTTTCAAGGTAGATTCTAGGTCTGCCTTAAAGGCTTCCCAGTCCGTTTTTTGAGGGTTGCGATATGTTTCTTCTATAGGTTCATGTCCCCCTATCGTGAAGTGTACGTGTCTATGATCTGAGCAACTTACCTATAAGTTAGTTTATTGCCTACATTTAATATGTCCAAATAGTTTGCCATAATAAATTGTAATAAACACTTACCTCTTTGGTTTGTGTTTGTGCGTCCCCAGGTGATGGATCGCACCCTAGGATAAGCTGCGATCCATTTCCTCTACAGCTTCTCACCAGGTCGTCCATCTCCTTGGTTAGTGGTAGGTCAAGATCATCAAAGAGAGGATATGCCAATCCAAAAATTAATTTCCTCGGCATGGCCTTATCCCTTGACCCAATTTTAACAGCTACTAGGTCTCTGAAACAGAAATCAGTTAGCGATAGTATCTTAATCCCTTTTTTGACTATTATACACTTTAAAGACGTCAGAAGTTCTACTGTATATTAGTTCTGCTTCCACGACCCCTAAACCTTTTACCTTTCCTCCGTAGTTGCAGGTTGCAGCACCCTAAACTTCCGTCCTGGCATCGGAGCGGATTTACTACTTTGGTAATCCATATTGATTCTACGAGTAGTAGAGAAAGGGTGGTCAGCGCCCTCGGTGCCCCTGCACAGGAGTCAGGCTGGATACTCTGGGAGATCGCCCTGTATCCCAGAGGCTCCTTTCACGGCACCTTTTGCCCCCGGTGACATTCATTCTTCTGTACGGGTCGCATAACGCTACTGGATTGGGGTTTGGATCCTTTTTAGTCTGGTCCTCCTTTTAGACCTTCCCGCATGGGTGGCCTTGCCGGTCTAGCTCCAAGGACCATTGGAACACGCAAGCCCGTTCACCCGGCTGTTGCCTTCGTCAAGGTGAGGATCCCTTGAGTGGGCGGTCTCAGACTTAACCTCAGCAAATTTCAAAAACCCAGACGTGAGGTTTCGAGACACATTAAGTCTTTCTAGCTTCTGTAAAATACTTATTAATGTGATTTTTAAAGAACATAGGCTGTTCCGCTCTTTTGACGGCAGTCCTTACACCTTTGGACTCAAGTCTTATAAGTGATTGGTCGTAAAACAATTCTATTACAAATCTGAGACCGAATTTATCAGCTGCTCGTTTCGCTTCCTTCAATAGAAACGCTCCAACATTAACTATTTCGTGTGCTCTTAGTAGTTGCAGCAATGGATCCGTACTACTGGGAACCTAACAAGCGTGGGAGGTAAATACGGGAAATAGATGAGTGTGGATGGATGCTACGGTGAAGATTCATCATTTTTCGTGTACTAAGGTCCAGCTCGTGCAGTTTCTCTCGCGTCCACTTAACTACTCCAAAAGAGTAAAGCAATACAGGTACTGCTAACATATTAGTAGCAACAACCATATGTATTTCAGACATTTCGGATTACCAAATTCTCCGTAAAAGCCGTCTGTATTTGCTTCTGAGCTCACCCTTTCCAGCTCTAACATCTTGAATACGATTTGGTTGATCCCTAAATTTTGATAATTTTCGTTGTTTTATAGAGGACGGAGTAACGTGCAATCGGCAAGCTGGTCAACTTCTAAATCGTTACCGTATCGGCCCTTCTCTAGCCTAAGTTTTGCACACTTGTCGAGGCCGAACTCCATGCCAATATCTCTGATATATTCGTGAACCACTTTAAGAAACTGTTGTGAGTCTTGCTCGCTAGTTGCGTAGGGTTTCAGGACATCCATTTAAAACAGATGGGTTACGTTATGCTCAGGTCTTCCAGGTGGTTCACAGCAGTATCCACGTGTCTTTCGAAGGGACGGATACAGAAATCACCGATTTACAAAATAGCAAAGGCCTGAGTGAGTCACCCTGAAATGTGTCCCTTTTAAATGTAATGAGTTCGGTACCAGTAGTTATTGATACCATCCGGCCAAGGTGCAGAATAGTTTCTTATTTCATCTGGGGCACTTTTTACCTCCTGCGACGCACTCTCATGCTGGTCAAGCTGCTTGCCCGCACAGTAGGCTCTAAAGTTAATCAAAGCAGAAGTGTCCCATCGTAACGGCTTTGAGACTTCATAAACAAACCTTCCAGAACTGTTCCACGACGTTTGCTGACGACGGATTTTCAATTGTTGGTGTTGAATCTGCGAGAAAACTAGAAGGTCCAGTTACTAATTATTATACCATTGACAACATTTTATTCTCTTATCACCTTAACTCAAATTTAAGACTGAAGATAAGTATACACACGTGCATGTTTAAAGCTTTAAAGATTAATTAAGAAACATTCAGTATTAAAGCATTGATTTTGTAGTGCGGTTACTTACTTACATGTAGATGCGGTTATAGGAACATCCAATGCTTATGTATTGATTTTATATTACATAAGTAGGATGTACAGAGGGATTTCTGTGGAACGTTATAGGTTTGACGGACTGTTATGTTGTGTTTGTATAAGATTATTATTAGCAATTTGGTAATGATCTTATATGAATTAGTCTGAATACTGATAACTTGTGCTCTCAACTTTTCTTATTATTAACGCCATATTTTCATTCTGCTTAATTTAAATTAAATTTGAACTTGTAAGAGCCTACGAAAAAGTTTTAAATGCAACTTATAGCCTTACGTATACGGGGTTAACTCAATGTAGAAGGTTTTTATATATACTTTTAACGGACTCTGTGTCGTGTATAGAGATTTATAATTAACAATTTAGTAATGATATTGCTTTTTTTAGCAGCTATAAATTTGTATGTGGGTCAAATTTATGTAATCTTTACATCTTTTAATTTTTAGATAAATTAAATTGTATCTTTTGTTTATTCTTAATAAGGTTTGTTATATTATTTTTTGGTTTGAGTGTTTAAACATCCACCTTGCCTTGTTAATAATTTTCTCTAATTAACAACTTACGATAAGAAAAAAAAATCATTTAAGATAGGCCTTTATTTAGTACCGATTTTAAAGGCACTTCCACCATTTTGGTGGACTCTTGTGTATAAGTTTTTTTTTTTTTTTTGAAATAAAGCATTAGTTAGTACATTTTATATTTTTGACAATACCCCCTCTTCAAGAAGGTACTCGCCTCGTGTAACTGTAAGTATGATTTTGAAAAGCGTATTCATTACCTACTGAGTAAGTTGATTATTAATTTTTTTCTGAGATAGCCGAAGCCTTTTTATGACTTTAATTTGGCGTCTTAAATTATTAGTGCCCCAGTTTGTCGTTATAAATTATTGGAGCGAACAAACGCTAGGCGTTATACATCGATAAAGACCGTTTGTGACACTTACATTTGAGGCCTCTGTCATATGTGACACTTACCATACGGTGACACTTCCACAGTGGGACTTGGGATCTCGTGAACTATAGACAAGAGTCTAGCGACAGCAAATTCCACTATGATTTCGGCAGTTTTCGGCAGCAGTCGTTGATAGTCGCTTGGCACTTGCCATGCGATGTTGCAGGTTGGTTCATTGGTTTGTTTGAACTTTGGTTTTGTCGAGAAATAACATTTTTTTTGTAATTTGAGTTTTTTTATCGAGTGTGTGAATAATTATTATTTTTTGTTTATGTATTTATACTAAATAGTTGACATTAATAATTTTATTACAATCGTGTTCGTTTATAACTTGAAAGACATTTGTATTTCCTGTTTATTTTAAAAGTTTTTCGTTGCTAGTTCTTTTGTGATTTGTGGCAATGAATAAAAACATGTTCATTTGTGGCCATTGCCAAAAAACTTTTTCGACTCGTTCTTATTTAATTGCTCATGTAAAGGTAGTAGTTATTTAAAAATAACGTCCGTGGTGGCACTACCGCGTCTTCTAAAAGGTGCTGTGAAATGCAACATTACATTGGAAAAAATTTTAATCACATACACGACTTAAAATATCACCAGTCCAAAGCAAAACATTCTGCAAATGTTTCTGGGAAACCAAATAATGTTAGTAAGAGAGCAGCAAGAAAAAGTTATCGTTGTGCACTTTGTTCCCATTCTGCTTCAAAAGTAGAACTAATTAATCATGTTGAAACATTCCATCAGATTAGAGAAAAGAAGAAGTCACTGCAATTTGATTCTATCCAAAAATTTGAATTGTGGAAACTGAATATTGAAAAAAATACAAAATTATCCTATGTCAAGAAACATGGTGCCTACAAAAGTAAAGATTTCAGTAGGACTATATTTGTTTGTAACCGATCTGGGGTTTATAACAGCAAAGGAGCAGGTAAAAGACACCTAAAACTCCAAGGAAGTAATAAAATAAATGCATCTTGTCCAGCGAATATAAAATTAAAACAAAAGCAAGGGATATGTGAAATAGAATTTATAGAAACACACCTTGATCATAAAAATAACTTAGGCAATTCATTTCTTTCAAAATCAGAGAAACAAAGAAGAGCGACCAAACTAGCAGCAAAAATTCCGATGACGGTCATTCTAGATCAGTCTTTCTCAAAGTGGGCGATAACGCCCCCTTGTGGGCGCTGGAGGCCTCGAGGGGGGCGTTGACCCATAAAAAATTGGGGGGCGCTGATATGATTTTGGGGGGCGATGGGTGATTTGTAACTTCAGCTACTTCATATTTAAAATATACTGAAATTAAAATCCTTGTACTACACAACATCCATTTACTAGTTCATATTTTTATTCTATTTTATTGTATAAATATAAATTAAAAATATATTAAATATTTAATATTTTAATTGCGTTCACAACGCTATTTATATCTTAAGATATTTAGTAATGAGTATCAAACACTAAAAGATATTCGTGTCTTCAAGTGTCGCAGGTGAGGTGCCCACCTCCGAAGACACGTGTTAAAATTATGTATATATTGTTGCGGCCAAGCAGAACACTTGCCGAACGCGGGATTTTTTTATGTACTTAATCTAGTAAAAATAAAGAAAAAATAGAATTAAAATTAGAAGGTTCAATTATAATTCACGTTTGGTGCGAACAAATATTGTACGATATATTTGTGCAATCCTATATTTTAATCCGTCAACATTCGTCGATCCGTGTTTGCGGAGTGCAGGTGCCCAAATACACAGCCGCGGCTCGCGACTCTCCGGCGACTGACGTGACTAGAGGTATGTCGTTCGCGAACGATTCGTTTAAAAAGAACAAATCAGTGCACTGATTCAAATAAATTAATTTCCTGTTTTCAATGGATTCGAATCGTTTTTGAGCCACTTGCTCGAGCGCTCTGCGATGAATAACGAACCTAGTTTGGATGATTCGTTTTGTTCATAAGGTCACTAAGGCAGAATTGGACTTAAGCTCAAAGATTCGGTAATTCGGTATTTTATGACGGCAAATCGGTCGTTTTTGTGCTACGACCTGGCAAGTGGCGAGCGGTCTGTTATATTTCGATTTTGCTCACATTACCAGAGGTGTATTAGGCAAACATTTTATGCGTAATGTCGGTTCGAGTCAGTTTTGGCAATTAAAAGAACTTTTTTTTATTTGTTTTAACTATTCTTTTGAACAAATACTTAATTTGGAGGTACATTTCTAGGTTTTTATTAATTATAAAGTTTTATTCCAAATATATTTTTTTAAATAATAATTATATTAAAATAAAATAAATGTAAATAATTTCTTTATTTAAGATAACTATCACATTTTTTGTGAAATTCAAAACCGACCGAGTCCAACCGGGATCATAATAAATTGAATCGATTGCGAACGAATATTTTCAAGTGAATAAATCAAATAAATCGATTCAGTAAAAAGATTCAAACTTCCCACCTCCAGACATGACGTTCCGCCACATGCACGCATCGCACTCGCTCGCCCTCCCGCCACTCCGCCCGCTACCCCGATACTCTTAATACTGTAAAGTTAAATTATCATTGCTTAATGTTGATTATTGTTAATTTTGAATAAAATATACTCTTAATATTGTAAAGTTGCATTAATAGTGCTCTCTCTGGTAAGAAAAGTGTCGTTTAGAATATAGGTTTAATTAAACTCCAGGCGAGACTAATATGTTATTGAGATTTTTAAGGTGAAAAAAGAAACGGGGAGGGGCGCTACTAAATAACTTTTTTTTTCTTTTTTTTATCTTGGGACAGTCCACGAAGGCTGATGCCTAAGTACTAACGTACCGTGGGTGTCTTCAGTGTGGTGAGAGGGAGTTTGTTCACACGGGACTTAAATTTTTGGAGATTGGGAGGAGAAGGAAAAACTTCTGCGGGCAGCAGGTTCCATAGTCTTGACACTCTAGGAATAAAGGAACGAAGAAAGCGGGAAGTTCGGGGCCTCTCTAACTGAACTGTAAAAGGATGCATAAAAGTTGCACTACGTGTTGCTCTGTTGGGAGCTGCCAGAGAAGGAATAATACTGGCCAATTCCTCTGAGCAGAAGCCGTGAAAATACCTATAGAAGAGCGACAGATCCCCTACAGCTCGACGATGGGCAAGAAGAGGAAGCCTTTCGGTGAGCGTTGGATCATTAATAAGACGGACGGATCTTTTTTGAATGGAGTCCAGAATTCTAAGTGTTGTAGGGGACACCATTCCCCAGACATGAGAACAATACTCCAAAGAGGGTCTGATTTGGGATACATACAGAGTGTATAGATTGGAAGAAAAGAAATATTTTCTGGCTCGAAAGAGGAATCCAATCTTTTTTGAAGCTGCCGAAGCTATGGATGAAATGTGTTTGTGCCAGTTGAGGTTATTCTCAAAGACTCTTTGTTCTGCAGAACTTGGCCGCTCATATGTAAGAGATGAGCATTCGCACTTTTTTCGCGACAGCGAACATGACTGTGTTTTTGAGGCATTAAACTGAACACGATTTTTGGCGCCCCAATCCAAGATAAGTTTGAGGTCTTGTGAAAGAGATATCTGCATTGACCTGCGCTTGTTTTCAAAATCAGAATTACACGGTGGCTTAAGAAATTGAATACTAGAGTGGAGGGTACTATCGTCAGCAAAACTATGAATGGGATTGATTGTGGAAGAGAGAAGATCGTTAATGTGTAGAAGAAACAGCGTGGGTGCCAGCACTGAGCCCTGGGGCACCCCAGCATTAATTTGGTAGAAGCTGGAGGAGTGGCCATCTACACTAACTGATATACGTCGATTAGAAAGAAAACTGGAAAGCCAAGAGCAAAGCTTAGGTGGAAGACCGTAAGAAGAAAGTTTGTTAAGAAGCCCATCATGCCAGACCTGATCGGAAGCTTTGGATATGTCAAGAGCAACAATCTGGGATTCACCAAGAAACTCAAGGGACTTGTTCCAGTTGTGTGAGACAAAGGAAAGAAGATCAGATGTGGATCTACTGTGACGGAATCCATATTGTCTAACATGTAAGATCTTATGTTTTTCCAGATACTTTAAGATTTGGGAATTAATGAATTTTTCCATTACCTTGCAAACAACTGAAAGAAGAGATATGGGTCTATAGTTAGAAGGGAGACTTTTGGATCCTTTTTGGGGACAGGTTGCACACGTACAGCTTTCCAACTCTCCGAGAAAATGCCCGTGTCGTAAGAGATTCGAAAGAGGCGAGTTAAGATGGGTGCAAGCTCGGTAGCACATTTTTTTAAGACGATTGCTGGTATGCCATCCAGCCCAGACGATTTTTTAGTATTAAGAGAAGAAAGAATACGCTTGATCTGTTTGACTTTAAAAATTAT
This sequence comes from Listronotus oregonensis, assembly GCA_019359885.1. Lineage (NCBI taxonomy): Eukaryota > Metazoa > Arthropoda > Insecta > Coleoptera > Curculionidae > Listronotus > Listronotus oregonensis. The sequence continues at coordinate 117,998 of JAHBCN010000130.1, forward strand.
ATCGGACATTTTATGAGAAACAGGGACAACTGTTGGAAGAGGAAGATTAATAGGAGGATCAAGCGTAGAATTGGCAGCAAATTGTTTAGCAAATAGTTCGGCTTTTCCTTTGGAGGTAGAGACAATTCCATCTTCAGAGTTTAGGGGTGGAAAAGAATTTGTGTAAAAGTTCTGACTAATATTTTTGGCAAAGGACCAAAAAGCTTTACTGCCATTTAAGCAAGAGAGAACTTTATCTTTTATTCGATTGTTAAAACGGTCTTTTGCATCTGAGATGGTCTGATTATACTGATTTCTTGCTATGATGCTAGCCTGTCGATTTTCGGGACTGGGGTTTTGAAGAAACTTTTTGTGGGCTTGAAGTTTTAAAAGTCTGGCTTTGTCACAGGATTTAGAAAACCACGGTTTGTGATTTGAAGTTATGGGGTTCTTTTTAGTGTGGGGAATATAGGTCTCAATGCCTAGTTGAATTGTTTCGGTAATTTGTTTACATATTTCTGAAGGATCGTGAGTAGAAAAGTAGTAGAAAAGCAGGTAGGATTCCAAGGGTAGCTGGCAAAGAAATCTCTTAGACCATCGCAGTCGGCCGAATTGTAGCTGGTTGGTACTGGTTTATAAAGTGGGCGTTAGACGAAATTAGTTTGGGAACCTCTGTTCTAGATGAAGTAAGAGACTTTGTAGCTAGTGATAATTTAGAACGTCTACATCTTTTGACACGCAAAGATTTGTATAACACAGAACAGCAGTACAACTTAAGCTTAACAGCTGTTAGGCACAGAAGTGATACATAAAAAAGGTCTTCAAAAAAACACAAAATCCATAACCTCTGAAACAAATACCATAGCTGTTCAACTTTTAAATAATAATGATATTGTGCCCTAAATGTTTATACACGCAGAATTATTCGTTAATAAAAATTTAAGAAATGTCCTGATTTTTCTGTCTTGAATTTGTATTTGTTTTGTGCTAAAAATTTAAAAATATTAGGTGACAACTCTAGATTTCAAAAACTTCCCCAAACAAGCAAAATAATAAATAAGAGATATACACTGTGTATCCACGGGTGGGGTCCCCAAGGGGAAAAATCTTTAATAAAAATATCTTTATAAGCAATTAATAGTTTAGTAATGTGGAAGTAAAAGTTTTTAAAATACAAGTAATCGACGAAAACTTGGCAACAACGCAAAATCTTTTTTAAACAGTATCAAGATTACTTACAAGGCGCATGCGGAATCAAAGTAGAATTTTCTGTCGATAGACTCTTGTGAACTATAGGGGAACTAAAATAATTACAATATCCAGTATAAAGCAGATTACCAATTCCCTTAACTTGCTACGGGCGAGACTTCAACTCTTAACCCCCGAACTTACAAATCTCGATGCGGATCTCTATTTATATTTATACTTCTTCTCTACTAACTGTTTCAAAATATTGTTTTAATTTTTGCCCCAAGAAATTTATGACTGATGTGTAGTACATTATTTTGGTGGCCGTGAAATGACCTGTTTGGAAACATTGTCTTGATTTTTATTAAATGCTGTCCTTGATAATCTGTACTTATTGTTAATAGTTTATATATTTAATTTTGGGGTTACCATACTAAGTACTTTTTAATTTCAAATACTTTTTAAAACATATTCGAGTAATGAATAACCATGTGCAATAACCAAGGAAGTTTGAAGGTTTATAAAAGGCCAATACTGTAGAACAAAATTGTCCACCGTGCAGGGCAGCGGGAATAGGGGAATGGGCCCCGCGGAATTTGCGCAATGAACAGTAGTTAAGGTCTGGACTTCCATAATTCTTTGTTACCATGTATAAAGTTGACACCATGTCAAATGTCAAATCCAAACTAACTATACTTTTACTGTTTTCTTTTTTCACAACATTGTTGGTTATTGAACGAAACTATTATAGAATATTTAGAAGTATTGTGTAATATTGGATTTTATATCATCTGATTTAATATGGAAAGAACTGATGGCGCCACTTCACAGCCTTCTATTTAAATGGTCGATATTTTTGGGAGTTCTGTATTTATACCAAACATCTTGATAAAATCAATGAAAACACGATTTTTTTTTTAAATTTCAAACATTGTATGGTAGTTTTGTGTACTTATCATTAATTTTGTGATAAAAAAGGGCAAGATAGTGTCAATAAGTGTAATTGATTTATCATATTAAAGGATCGATGTCTGGAAAATAAAACGTTGTCGAAAAAATTTTACTTTAGATTTGTAATCAGCTCCTCCGTATGCAAAAAATCATCAAAATCGGTGGGGGTCGAGAAAAGTAATAGCTTACCATAATTTAGACTGGTTGTTTATGTTTTAGGCACATACAATATTTGATAATAACACAATAAAATAGTGTCACCTCATGCAGGTAACATAACCAAATTAAACGGAAGTATAATTTTTTTTACATAAGCATTTTTTTTATTTGTAAATCTTGGGACAGTCCACCAAGGCTAAGGCTTCAATACTAACGTACTGTGGGTGTCTGGTGAGAGGAAGTTTATTTACATAAGACTTAAATATTTGAAAATTTGTAGAAGGGACTTCTGCGGATAGTAGATTCCAGTCTTGACACTCTGGGGATGACGGAACAAAGAAAGTGGGAAGCTCGGATCCTCTTAAGTTGAACTGTAAGAGAATGTATAAAAGTAGCAGTGTGTTGCTCTGCTGGGAGCTGTCAAGGAAATTATACTTGCCAACTCCTCGGAACAAAAGCCGTTAAAATACCTATAAAAATGCGACATATCCCCTACAACCCGTCATGTGGGTAATAGAAGGAAGCTTTTCTGTAAGCGAGGGATCGTTTAAAAGACGAACAGCTTTTTTTGAATTGAATTAAGGATGATACGAGTTGTATGAAACGTTATTCCGCAGACATGAGAACAATATTCTAAAGATGGTCTAATTTAGAATACATATAGATATACAGATTAGACGGAGAGAAACACTTTCCGGCTCGAAAGAGAAATCCAAGCTTTTTTGAAGCAACTAAGGCTAGGAATGTAATGTGTTTGTGCCAGTTAAGGTTATTCTTAAAAGTAACACCAAAATGGTTAAATTACTTTTTTTCGCGACATTGAACATGACTGTGTCTTGGAGCATTATACTGGACAAGATTTTTGAAGTCCAAATCAAGATTAGTTTTGGGTCTTGTAAAAGAGATATTTGCATTGACCTGCTCGTGCATTAGAGTGGAGGATACTATCGTTAGCAAAACTGAATAGGATTGATTATGGAAAAGAGATCGTTGATGTGAAGAAAAAACATAGTTGTGGTTCGTTGTGGTTAGTGCCCTGGGGCACCCCAGCATTAATTTAGGTAGGTTACGATATTATAAGTAACAAATAATAAATACAAAATTATAGTCACAATTTAATAAACACTAATCGCTAAAATAGGGAGGTTTTTATTTATCCAAAAAACTTCCAAAAAAAAAAGAATCGAAATGTATACGCCGCGTCGCGTATGGTTTCACACGCCGCGCCATCGCACACGAAAACGGCACTCCGGCTCTGCCAAGAGTATAATATGTTGCTTACCCACACACTAATTTAACAGTGTGTATGTAGGCAACACATTACAAAATTTCGTGGAATTTTGTTACTGCGCAGAATCATAACGGCCCCTTAATGACAGGTATTTTCATAGTGGGCCGGACATTTTTTGATTGAATAGGCCATACTATTGGTCTTCCATAAACCTTCAAACTTCCTTGGCAATAACTTATATATTTCTGTAAATCCGTTAAAGTGTCAGGGATTTTTTAACTTACCTAAACCTGATGGTACTGAAATTATTGTGGTCCATATTATTTTAGGTATTTGAAACGGCAAAGTATTAAGTAAAGACGGTTTGGGAATATCTATAATAACTTCTTCTTCTGTATTTTTCCCTTTTCTATTTTGCTTCTTTTTTTTTAAGTTATCAACCTACAAAAAATAGTACTAAAAAAAATGTGTTGACTTACCCGATAAAAAAACACGTTTTCGATCTTTCCCTATTACTAAGAATCCAGTAACAAAAAGTAACTTTACTCCTTTTAACCCATGTTTTTTGGCTTTAACTTGCAACGTAAAATTATTGCTGACCGAAGAATTAAACTGACTTTTATAAAAAATAATAAAAAGAATTATAGTATTTAGAATTAACTAAAAGGATGATTGTGATTGAAAATTATTAAAAATAGGTAAAATTTTTCATTTCCTTAAAATATTTTACAAAAGTCTTTGAATTTGAAAAGAAACGAAGGTAAAATCGCGTTTTCACATTTAGAGGCGTGCTACTTAATTTTTAAATACTTCCGCTTATTTGTTTATTCAGAATTGCAAAATCGACCAAAACGTCAGTTTTTTAAAATAAAAAAAAGTAAAAATTATGTATAATTTTTTATTCACCCCAGATCTGACAAGTTTTGTTAATTTAGCTTTAACTAATCTTAATGTTAACTAAATGTTCCTAAACCATCTTTTGACAAGCATATTACAAAAATACGGTTAGTAATGCCATATACGGTTTTCTCTGATTACTTAAAATTTCACAATATTTTGACGTATATGTTATCTCTCACTTGTTCTTAACAATATTATAACAGTCGTTTCGTAAATTATTTGGTATTTTTGTTTTTAATGACGAAAAATCACTTGTCAATTTAACCCCATTTTAACAAAAAAAAAAAAAAAAAAAAAAGTCGGGCAGACGCAAAGCGAATTGAAAAAATAATAATGACGGTCTATAGTAATCGAATTTACGTGCTGAACCAATTTAAGCAAACAAAATCGGTAATAGCCACTGCGTTTAGGTGGGTTTAGTTGTATTTAGTGAATACGTCATTATATTATGTCAAAGTTATTACCCAAATATTATGGGTTTCACCGTCCTCTTGGAAACTGTTTTCTAACTAAAAGTTATTGGCTGGCCAAATTAGTTTTTTTTTAATGATAAACAGGTTTTAAATGATATTTTATTTAAATTTTTTATGAAAATGTGTTATCATGTTTCCATCAAAATATAAATTATCCTTTAAATGTTAAAAATAAATATAAAGTCAAGGCAATAAATATGTTGTGGATTTTTAAGCTCAATCCCTAGAAAGCTGGGTATAATATTCTAACATTACCTTTATCACAGAAAATAAATCTTCCTAAGGTTAAAGTTTGAAATGTCCACCCAACTCTACTATGGATCATCTTGGACAAGAAATCCGTGGGATCCAATCTCTAGTGGTTCATTAGAAATTGGACCTAATAAGAATTTTTTCTGTGATTAATGTAGTGTTTTACTATTCCCGGTTATACCATATTCTAACATTATCTTATTAAAAAAAGCCTAAGATTTAGCCGAAGTCGAAGTTTTGTATCCAAACGTCGAATGAAATTGCACTTTACGGTGATAAAAATAATTTGCAATAAAACATTTCACTTACTAAATACAAAATATTGTTTAGTGTAGCGCACGGCACCTGACTTTTATTGGTTTGGGATAACTTTGTGCCAAACTGACCTTTATTAAGAAAATCTGGATGTTATGCTTTCAATGCTGCACTTTAAAAAATTGACTTTGAAATTGACAAAAATTTCCAACTTCTGAGTGAAATAAGATAGTGTCAGTCAAAATTAAACAATATAATTAATAATAGAGCACCCACTATACGTTAGTACTTAAGTCTTCAGCCTTCGTGGACTGTGTCTAGATGAAAAAAACACTTTTATTTGTTTCACATAAACGGGAATTTCCCGAAATCTTTAATTTCTAAGTTTAATATTACAATATTTAGCTTAATTTTTGTTAAAGTTTTCACCATGCCAATATTAACACTTACATATTTTGTTAACTTTTTGCGCATGGCAACTGCTTAAGAAGACTTTTCCGACTATTTTTCGAAGTTAACCGTGTAAAATTTCAGATTAAATAGCCAGATATCCTGGACCATCCTGACACCTTTTCAGACGCCAAAGAGCCCGGCGTAGGAGTCTACTTTTTCATGTCGGTGTATTCTTTGAAATGCTGTTTGAGAAAGATAAGATTTTCTAGTATGAAAAGTGATGGCAGAGTTATTACCTTAACGTTTAGCACTCCTACAATCAGCCTTATATGGCAAGCCAGCAACAATCCGAACAGCCCTCCTTTGCATCCGGAAAAACCCCGCAGTACCAGAGCTATGCCCCCACATAATAATGGCTTAAGTTATAAATGGATGTAAAACCGAAAAATAGGCTTGCCTCAAAACATCCTGAGACACGCAGTCAACGAGGCCACACAGCAGAAACTCACTTGAGGCCAACCGACTGCAGCAATAATCGGTATGGATATTCTAACCAAGCCCTGAATTGAGGTATACATCAAGCAATATGACATATGCTTCAGTTAAATTCGGCATGTCACGTAACGAAGTAACAATGAGTTAATATTAGTAGACAAACAACACGGTTTCTGCCGCAAAAGAAAGGCATAGGGCTATAAAAGTTGCATTTCAAGGTCACGAAGCCGATCAAGCATAGGGCTATAAACGTTGCATTTCATCATCATCTACTACAAGTCTCATAATATATCATAAATGTGTTATCACAGTTTTTCTCTAGGTTAAAGGTGAAATAAAAATTACTGTTTAAAAAAATATATTTTTACTATTATTTTTATAGGTAAAAAAACAATAATATTAGGTTAAAATTTTATATTTTTAAATTTTTCCTCTTACTTAATTTTAACTATTATATTTTTTGGGATAAGGGTAAAAAAATAAAAACACTTATATGGTTGAGTTTAAAATTTATAAGTGCACATTTTTATTAATACAGAAATACAGCTTAATTTTCTAAATTGCAATGGAGCCAATAATACATAGTTTTATAAAATAATGTTAATTATAATGAACACATTTTATTATTAGAGAAATGTATCTTAATAAAGTGAATTATGACTTAATTTTCTAAACTACAATAGAGCTAATATTACACACTTTTTATAAAATAATGTTTACAAAATAGTAAACCATTTATTATAATTCAATATTTGGTAGATATGTTTCTTCATTTAATTTAATATTTGTCTTATTGGGACTATTACAAATTAAACACAGTTCTGGGTTGTATATTTGATACAGATAGTTCTCACATATATAACACTTAAGTTCGTTAATGCTATAACCAAATTTTCTTTTCATGTGGGTATTAACTTGATAGTCCATTATGCCAATTAAATTAAATTGTTTAACAAAATAACAGTACTGGCATAAATAATGAATTGCATTATATTTGGAATAGTCTTTATAACCACATAATTTTGCACTACACAAAAAACTCTATGCATAAAGTTAGTTCCATAACTTGACACTAATTTTACATTTGCAATTGCTGATAAATCTTCTTCTTCTTCCAAATCTGAATTATCGCTTTCATCTTCAATTGGGGCTACTCTATTTATGTCATTTCGTAGCAAATATCTAAATTTGTCAAGATCCATTTTACTAGCCCCATGGAACATAAATAAATTTTGCAATTCAATATCGTCTTCATCTTCACTTTGCTCTTCATCACGTAAATTTTCTTCGTTAATATTTTCTTCTGTCATATTATTTTATATAGATGATGATGATCTTATTAAATAACCAAAAAAATCTACAAGTTCATCTTGCAAACTAGCTTCATCTTCATCTTCATCAAATTTTTAATTTTCCAACTTAATAATTTCACCCGTTTCACAAATTATTATGAGTTGATGGTATGAAATTCTACAAACTGTACATGTGGCTTTCTTTGCAAACCATTCCACAATATTCTTTATACACTTTATAGACCATTCCATAATACATTTGAAACAAAAAAATGAACACATTTATTTGTTCTAGTTTGTTTTGTTGTAATAATTTCCCAACATATTGGACACTCAATTGCACTTTTTTTAAACTATATTTCGATTAATTGTCTTCTTAGATCTTTTTCTGGATCATTTAGGCATAATGTGTACTTATAAATTTTAAACTGAGTGAAATTTTTGCTTCACACATGTTTTTATGCGCAAGAGTAAATAATAAAAGAGGGGATATGGTGGTTATAATTAGGGCCCGGATTTCGGAACGAGCTTGTTCCCTATACGTTTTTTATGTCTGGTAAATTCATTGGCGTGCGTATTAAGGATATATTAATTATAAATAAATTTAAAAAATGTTAAATAAAAACATAACAGAAGTGTTTTAAAATTTATTTGCATTACATGATGTAACTAACGTCTTTTCAAAGTTGGCTTCGGTAATAATTGGTTCTTTTATAATTTAAAATATCTCTCAGTCTAAAAAAGCTCCTTTCGACATCACAGCTTGTAACTGGAGTAAATGAAAAATTATTTTACAAGTCAGTTCTTTTATTTTGTAGTGCCTCAAAAATACGTTTTATTTCTAAAAATCCTGGATTTCTTCCCAAGATTTTTTGTACATACAATTTTAATTTGTCACCAATTTTATTGGGAACGGATTTAAGCTTGTCTATAGTAATTTGAAATACATGATATGAAGGCACTGGGCATTTTGTTTTTATGACTGTTCAATCAGATTAGGAAGATATCCAAAATTTTCAAAAATAAATTTTAAATCAGATTTAACATTTGGTGCATTTATAACTTCTTTACTTTTTTTTGCACTTAAATCATCATCTTGTAAACTGTCGATAATATTTTTTACCACATTATAATTTAGATGATAATATATTAACTGCTGATAGCCATATTCCCTACCTTGTAATAGCAGATTGTGGCGGAAATGCGACATTAATACACATATCTTTAAATTTCGTAATACGCGCAAGTGACTTAAAAAACACTTTTTTATCTCGATAACTTAATTATCAATAAGTGGATAAAAGTTACGTACCATTTCGCATATTCTATGTAGGGCTTGAGCTAAACATGTCAAATTAAGCAATTTGGGAAAATGTTCTTTTCCTCTTACTTAATTTTAACTATTATATTTTTTGGGATAAGGGTAAAAAAATAAAAACACTTATATGGTTGAGTTTAAAATTTATAAGTGCACATTTTTATTAATACAGAAATACAGCTTAATTTTCTAAATTGCAATGGAGCCAATATTACATAGTTTTATAAAATAATGTTAATTATAATGAACACATTTTATTATTAGAGAAATGTATCTTAATAAAGTGAATTATGACTTAATTTTCTAAACTACAATAGAGCTAATATTACATACTTTTTATAAAATAATGTTTACAAAATAGTAAACCATTTATTATAATTCAATATTTGGTAGATATGTTTCTTCATTTAATTTAATATTTGTCTTATTGGGACTATTACAAATTAAACACAGTTCTGGGTTGTATATTTGATACAGATAGTTCTCACATATATAACACTTAAGTTCGTTAATGCTATAACCAAATTTTCTTTTCATGTGGGTATTAACTTGATAGTCCATTATGCCAATTAAATTAAATTGTTTAACAAAATAACAGTACTGGCATAAATAATGAATTGCATTATTTGGAATAGTCTTTATAACCACATAATTTTGCACTACACAAAAAACTCTATGCATAAAGTTAGTTCCATAACTTGACACTAATTTTACATTTGCAATTGCTGATAAATCTTCTTCTTCTTCCAAATCTGAATTATCGCTTTCATCTTCAATTGGGGCTACTCTATTTATGTCATTTCGTAGCAAATATCTAAATTTGTCAAGATCCATTTTACTAGCCCCATGGAACATAAATAAATTTTGCAATTCAATATCGTCTTCATCTTCACTTTGCTCTTCATCACGTAAATTTTCTTCGTTAATATTTTCTTCTGTCATATTATTTTATATAGATGATGATGATCTTATTAAATAACCAAAAAAATCTACAAGTTCATCTTGCAAACTAGCTTCATCTTCATCTTCATCAAATTTTTAATTTTCCAACTTAATAATTTCACCTGTTTCACAAATTATTATGAGTTGATGGTATGAAATTCTACAAACTGTACATGTGGCTTTCTTTGCAAACTATTCCACAATATTCTTTATACACTTTATAGACCATTCCATAATACATTTGAAACAAAAAGATGAACACATTTATTTGTTCTAGTTTGTTTTGTTGTAATAATTTCCCAACATATTGGACACTCAATTGCACTTTTTTTAAACTATATTTCGATTAATTGTCTTCTTAGATCTTTTTCTGGATCATTTAGGCATAATGTGTACTTATAAATTTTAAACTGAGTGAAATTTTTGCTTCACACATGTTTTTATGCGCAAGAGTAAATAATAAAAGAGGGGATATGGTGGTTATAATTAGGGCCCGGATTTCGGAACGAGCTTGTTCCCTATACGTTTTTTATGTCTGGTAAATTCATTGGCGTGCGTATTAAGGATATATTAATTATAAATAAATTTTAAAAAAATGTTAAATAAAAACATAACAGAAGTGTTTTAAAATTTATTTGCATTACATGATGTAACTAACGTCTTTTCAAAGTTGGCTTCGGTAATAATTGGTTCTTTTATAATTTAAAATATCTCTCAGTCTAAAAAAGCTCCTTTCGACATCACAGTTTGTAACTGGAGTAAATGAAAAATTATTTTACAAGTCAGTTCTTTTATTTTGTAGTGCCTCAAAAATACGTTTTATTTCTAAAAATCCTGGATTTCTTCCCAAGATGTTTTGTACATACAATTTTAATTTGTCACCAATTTTATTGGGAACGGATTTAAGCTTGTCTATAGTAATTTGAAATACATGATATGAAGGCACTGGGCATTTTGTTTTTATGACTGTTCAATCAGATTAGGAAGATATCCAAAATTTTCAAAAATAAATTTTAAATCAGATTTAACATTTGGTGCATTTATAACTTCTTTACTTTTTTTTGCACTTAAATCATCATCTTGTAAACTGTCGATAATATTTTTTACCACATTATAATTTAGATGGTAATATATTAACTGCTGATAGCCATATTCCCTACCTTGTAATAGCAGATTGTGGCGGAAATGCGACATTAATACACATATCTTTAAATTTCGTAATACGCGCAAGTGACTTAAAAAACACTTTTTTATCTCGATAACTTAATTATCAATAAGTGGATAAAAGTTACGTACCATTTCGCATATTCTATGTAGGGCTTGAGCTAAACATGTCAAATTAAGCAATTTGGGAAAATGTTCTTTTAACTGTCTGCTGCATTCAGCATATATGCAGCACTATCCGAAAGAAACGAAACGCCACTTTTCTGAATACTAGTGACTGACAGTAGTAAAGTAGTACTTTCTACCACATATTTTGTTATTGTCTCACTATTAATTTTAGAAAGAAATTTACTGTTAATTAAATATGAGTTTTCAGGTTCGTGATTACTTAAAGGTGCAACTATAATATTAGCAACATATCTTCCCTTGATATCAATGGTTTCATCGACACTAAACCATAACATTTTTCCTTCCAGATTGTGTCGTATTTTGTCCATAATTTTTATATAGACTTTATCAACATAGTTTTATGCAGAGTTGATTCGTCTGGTACTTTTCTGTGGTAGTATTTTTTCCAAAAATGTCCTCGTGGACCGATAATTTATTTTATGAAGAAGAATATCAGCTGCAATAAAATCTTTACACAAATCCATGCAAAAGTCTGCGTTTGATACATAATGTTCTCGTTCTGTAGATTTGGATGCCCCCGAAAAACTTTGCATATTTTCTAAATGTTGTGGATCTTTAACATGTCGCTCAATTTGATATGGTTTTGTACAAATAAATTCAGAATTACAAATTCTGCACCAAACTCCAACTGCACCATTTTCTTAAGCCAGTTAATAAGCCTGATTTAAAAACCAAGCTTAGGTCAATGCGGATGTCTCTCTCACAAAACCATAAACTTATTTGGGATTGGGGCGCCAAAAATCTTGTAGAGTTTAATGCCTTCAAAACACAGGCAGGTACGCGGTCGCGAATAAAGGCCGATTCCCATCTAAGCAGCATCAAGCAGCGCTTCGCAGCTCGACGCGGCGCAGCGCTTGCAGCATTCTTTCACACACCATTCCCACCTAAGCAGCATTCTGCAGCAGCATCGCTAAGCAAAGCAGCAATGTAATCATCAGTTAAATTGTTTTAATAAAGTAAAATGAACTCAATATTGGGTACATGATATTTTTCGTGCAAGACTTGAAGAAGGTGAATTTCATACGTTGTTTAAACGGCTTCAACAGGATGAAAAAAAATTCTACCAATATTATAGAATGTCTTCGGAAAAATTTAACCAACTATATGATCTTATTTGTATTTCACTGACCAAGCAAAATACTAAATTTCGAATCAGCATCAGTCCACTTGAGAGGCTTACAGTTTTTTTAAGGTAAGAGAAATACAACCAGGGCAATATTAATTTATGTAGTTTATTATTGAATTTTTTGAACAGAGTAAATAAAAAGTAATCTCACTAATAAATTGAACATTACAAACTAAATAAAAAAATATCAAAAATATGTAGGTCTATACCTATTTTTATAAGTTTAAATAGGTTTCATCTGATGGCTGAATACATATTTGTTCTGTAGGACCTCTAGTACAACCACTTTAAGTAGGAGATACTGTAGATGCAAATGTTTTATAGTATTCCGTGGCCCCAGATGATAACTGGTTATAGGTTGAATGGGCAAACAGTTGATTTTGCGTTGGTGTTTCTCTCTGATTTGTCATAAGTGGTGGATTTAAAGTTGGTACTTGATCTACCTTTGGTGGCGAATTTTGATTGTGTGAGGTAGACGACCGTGCTAACAGCTGTAACTCAAAAGAATTTACAATTTCAAATACTTTGCTCTTCACTGTAGCCTGCCATAATGGAGGAAACGTTGCAGTAGTTTTGGCCATGTTAGCAAAAAAATCTAAAAGCGAAGACATTCTTTCGTCTATTGGGATTTTCTGTCTCTCTAAACGGCTACGTTTTTTGTCATCGACGTATTCTTTTAATATATCTGGCAACCAATTACGCTTCTTGGATTCAGTTTTGGATTTTTTAGATAGAAATGAACTTTTCATAGTCGAAGTACGAGAAACTGGTCTTGAGGTACTTCTTGCTAGGCTTGAACAAGATTGTGAAGTTTCTAGTTGTGAAATAGAGGAAATGGGACTGGCCACAGGTAAAATTTCATCGTAATCATCATTTGACACTTCTTGTACTTCGCTTTGAAAATCATTGAGATCTTTATGTACTTCTGTTTGTGATCTTATTTCAGTTTCGATTTCCGTTTCGTCTTCGCTTTCTTCAGATTCGTTATCTTTATAAACAACGTTTGTCTGTGTTCTAAAATCAACAAATATGAATGTTTAATTATGTTTAAACTATAAAATTATTGGCTTACTCTCTTCCTTTGATATAAGGCAAAAGAAATGACATAGCATCCCAGTATTTCCATTTTTTATTTCCTTTGGCTGCCTGTCCACTTTTTGTCTTATTATTTTTTGCTGCTCTTTGGAAACCGTCTCTTAGTGTTTTCCATCTATTCTTGCAAACATCCCCTTAAGAAATAAATACTTTTATTAGCTAATCTTTTTTAACAAAGAAAAAATGCCTAAAATTGGTAATTTTTTAGATTTTTAGCTACGGGAGTCGACTATCAGACGCTATGATTCAACTTTAGATTAGGTCATTCCACCATCCAAAAAATTGTAACAAGTACTAGTGAAGTTATTTGGAACACTCTAGGAAGTATTATGCCAAATCCCATAAGAGAACAACTTCAGAAGTATGCAGAAAAATTTGAAAATATTTGGAATTTTCCTAATTGCGTCGCTGCGATAGATGGAAAGCATATTACTATACAAGCACCTCCGGCCAGTGGATCGTTATACTTTAATTATAAAAAAACATTTTCAATAGTCTTATTGGCAATGGTAGACGCTGACTACAGGTTTATTGCAGTGGACGTTGGAACATATGGCAAAAATAGTGATGGGGGAATATTTAACGATTCTAAAATGGGGAAAGCTCTTAAAAATAATATTTTTGGAATGCCCGAGGATCGACCAATAAGTGAAAATGGTTCCCCATTATCTTTTATCATAGTTGGGGATGAAGCATTTCCTTGCAGGACATACTTAATGAGACCTTACGCCGGCCACGGACTCTCCGAAGATAAGCGAATATTTAATTATCGGCTCTCCAGAGCTCGTAGGGTGTCCGAAAATGCTTTTGGAATTCTTTGCCAAAAATTTAGAATTTTTTTAAATAAAATACAAACACATCCAAAAAACGCAGATAAAATTGTTTTATCTAGTTTATGTCTACATAACTTCCTTAGAAACGACAATGATTTTCTAAATTTATTGAATGATGAAAAGACAGAAAATGATACACCTATTTTTACAAATTTACCTCATATTGGCGGAAGATACTCTACTAATGCAATTGAAATAAGGGACAAATTTAAGGAATATTTTATATCTTCTAAAGGTTCAGTTGTTTGGCAAAACGACTCGATTTATGATGGGAATATATAAATAAAATAAAATTTAAAATGTGAGAGTTTGATTTTGTTCTAAACCTTTTACAATAAAAATAAAATAAAAAATAATATATATATTTACTATTTTTTCCTGTTAATTTTGATTACTATAGTTTTTGTTTTTCATGTTATACAGTTCATCACGTTCACTTACAAGTAAAATTAATTGTTCTACCTTTTCCCCATCCACAACTACTTCTTTCTTCCACAAACAAATAAGCAAGGAATCGCATAAACAAAATATTCAAGTCGCTGCTTGCTTCGTACGCTTTGGCGCTTTGTGATTTCGACCTGTCCGTCAACAAGCAGCGCAGCACGTTTATAAGCAGCAATGACGCGTGGCAATGCTCATAGACGAATTAAAATTTTGCTGCGAGGCGCTGTGCAGCGACACGCAGCGACGCTCTGCTTAGGTGGGAACGGAATCATTTAATTACATGAAAACAATTATAAGCAGCATTTTGCTGCGCTGCGCCGCGCTGTGAGGCGCTGCTTAGGTGGAAATCAGCCTTAAGGCCGATTCCCATCTAAGCAGCATCAAGCAGCGCTTCGCAGCGCGACGCGGCGCAGCGTTTGCAGCATTTTTTCACACACCATTCCCACCTAAGCAGCATTCTGCAGCAGCATCGCTAAGCAAAGCAGCAATGTAATATGCACCTCATCAGTTAAATTGATTTATCAAAATAAAATGAACCCAAACTCATCATCGTCGTCAGACAACTTGCTAGTTGAAGTAGCTATATGCGATGAGTATAAAAAAAGCAAAAGAGAAAAAAACGGAAATATTGGGACATGATATTTTTCGTACAAGACTCGAAGAAGGTGAATTTTATACGCTGTTTATCCATTCATACTTCTTTCTTCCACAAACAAATAAGCAAAAAATAGCATAAATAAGATATTCAAGTCGCTGCTTGCTTCGTACGCTTTGGCGCCTCGTGATTTCCACTTGCCCGTCAACAAGCGGCGCAGCACTGTCATAAGCAGCAATGACGCGTGGCAACGCTCATAGACGAATTAAAATTTTGCTGCGAGGCGTTGTGCTGCGACGCGCAGCGACGCTCTGCTTAGGTGGGAACGGACTCATTTAATTACATGAAAATAAATATAGGCAGCATTTTGCTGCGCTGCGCCGCGCTGTGAGGTGCTGCTCCATGCTGCTTAGGTGGAAATCAGCCTTTAAAGTCTATCAATACTCATCCGTTACATATGAGCGACAAAGTTTTGCAGAACAAAGAGTCATTACATCCATAGCCTCAGTAGCTTCAAAAAAGCTTGGATTCCTCTTTCGAGCCAGAAAGTATTTCTCATCTTCCAATCTGTATACTCTGTATGTATCCCAAATTAGACCTTTTTTAGAATATTGTTTTTATGTCGGTGGAAAGGCGTCTCCTACAACTCATTCAGAGAAGAGCTCTTCATCTTAAAAATAATCCCACGCTCACAGGAAAGCTTCGTCCTCTTGCCCACCGACGAGCTGTAGGGGATCTGTCGCTCTTCTTAAGGTATTTTTACGGCTTCTGCTCAAAGGAGTTCCAGTATAATACCTCCTCTGGCAGCTCCCAACGGAGCAACACTTGGTGCAACTTTTATGCATCCTTTTACAGTTTAAATAGAGAGGCCCTGAACTTCCTGCTTTCATAATTCCTTCATCCCTAGAGTGTCCAGACTATGGAAACTGCTACCCGCAAAAGGTTTTCCTTCTTCTTCCAGTCTCCAAATATTTAAGTCCCATGTGAACAAACTCCATCCTACCAGACTTAAGATACCCACGGTACGTTAGTGCTTGGGCCACAGCCTTCATGGACTGTTCAAAGATAAAAAACACCTCTTTCACTTTCAAATTAAAAAGTAGAATATGGGCGGTGCCACTCCAACTTCATTTTTTTTACTTATACTCATTATTTATTTGCCTGTAAGCGACTTACTCCTGTTTGAATATAACAAATTATTTTGGCACAAATATAATATGATTTACCCAATGTAATGGAACTGGTTTTTACGAGTTCACAACAAATATGCCCGGAGAGTATAATATTTGTAAATTTATATAGACAAAAAGTCTATTTTAATTTATTTTATATAATTTATATAAACGCATTATAAAATATCATAGTTTAATTCTTTTGATGTTGCAAAAAGTCTTCTAAATTTTTTTCTATCGCCACGTCTTTTGTATTATTCTACAAGAAATCACACCGAATAAAAATACCAAAATAAAAACCATAAATACCAAAGGAAGTTAAATTATTTATTGCATTTTTATTTGGTATATTCTATATCATTTTGAGCTCGAAATTGTAATGGTTTTTTATCGATGTCCGGTCCCTGGTTATAATGTGATACATAAAATGACATGGATAGAATGTGAATGATCGGAGGAAGCGTTTAGAATGTTATTGAAATGGGAGGTGGTTAGAATGTGAATGACGGAGGAGGAGGAGGAGTCACTCTCATCTATTCACTACTGTTAATAACTATTTTTTTTTAAATTTTTGTAGCTGTTTATATTTGTATATGGAATTTTAATATTGTGTGGAGCTGTAGGTGAGGCAGCATTAGGATCTTCAATATCAAACATAAGAGTATAATTGCGGTTTCCTGACCATATTGCCGTGGTGTCAATTTTCTATTCTTGAAGGAACCTTGTTTTTAGTTTTTGAATGAGTTCTTCCCTATTTATAAGTTTTTCTTTATTAAGTTTAAACTGGATTTTGTTACATTTTGTCAAGGTGTGACCAAGTTGTTCTGATTTTTTATTAAGTAGTTTTACTTTAGTGGCGAGCTGGTGGAGTGGCAGCGTACCCGCCTGTCAGCCGTGAAGACCCGGGTTCGGTTCCCGCACTGTCCATTGGACTCTTTCATAGCTCGTCTCCTCACAGAAGGCAATTGCAAACCACTGTGTAGTATTTCTGCCTAGTAAACCCTCTCACATGTGCTTCGGAAGGCACATTAAGCCGGTGGTCCCGCATATCTGTGTAAATTGGTACGCAACACAGATATGTGCGAGAGGGCACCTACGCTCTGCATAGAGTATGGCACATTAAGAAGAAGTTTTACTTTAGCATTTAGAATACCTTCTATTAGTTTTGTTGGACGTTGAGGACACTTAAGAGACCATGCTCCGTGTTCTTCTGAGCCACATAAATACACTTGTTGCACCTAATATTTTCTGTGCACTTTATAGTTGAGTGTGAGTATTGCCCACATTTGCTACATGGTTGTGGTAAGGTAGCAGGAGGATTACTGGGGTAGACTGGATAGTGCTGGTGGCGAAAAAATACACCTTCCTTAAGTAGCCTTTGTGATACATCTTTATCATTTGTAATTATCCGTATAAAAAATGTGGATTGGTTTGTTTTCCTTGAGATAATTTGTTTACAGTATCGGTGAGCTAAATTTTGATTTTATAAATGTAGGCTTACATCTGCATCCCGAATATGTTGTTCCAGTTGTGCTATAATTACAGAATATGTTAACTCAGGCGTCTTGGATGCTTTATTTCCTGGAAGATTGTTTGGTTTTGTTTTAATATAGCCTTCAATTTTTTTGTTGCTGTAATAAATTAAAAAATAAATTACAATAGGTTTTTCCCTGATTGTGACATCTTTTCTGTTAATTTAATTTTGTTAAAAAGATTGTTAAGTGGAAGTATGTAGACCTGTCTTCCTTATATGGTTTAGCTAGTTTACTCTCTTTTTATTTGCCTTAATTTAGTTTAATTTATTTTAACTTAATTTGATTTGAAGTTAATTTTGTTGTATTGTTTTCGTTCCATTTAGAATATCTTATTCTGAAGTGTACTGATTTGTAAATGAATAAATAAAAAAATAAATAAATTAAGTGATGTGATTAATTTTGATTTATCAGTATAGGATTTTAGAAGAATTCCTTTTTTGGTTGTTAAAAAAATACTTTTTTTGGAATAGAATAGAATAGATTTATTGCGTGTTGTACAAACTACAAGTTTGTTTACACATGTCAACTTTACTGCTAGGGTATTCTTTTTCCCATATTTCGGACAGCTGGCTTCTATTTACATTTTGTTTGACACTTATGTAAAAAAGGTGTTTGTAAATTTTATTTTTATTATCATTTATTTTGCTTGATTTTTTTTTTGTGGTATATTGTATTTGTGGAATGCTCTTTTTGTTTGAGGTTGGAGTATTTAATTTTACTGTTTTTTGCAATGTTGATACTTCTTGGGTGTGTGCTTTTTTTTGTATTTTTTGAATGCCGATGATGTTTTTAAGAGAGAGAAAGGTCTAAATCTTTTTTTTTTCTATATACCTTTATTAACCAGGTTAAATCTTTATCTTCACTCTCCATTGTTGTTGTAGGAATAAAAACGTTTTTTTTTACAAAATATACAAGACATGGTTAAAAATAAGTGTTTACTTTAATGCTGCCCGTAAAAAAAAAAAAAACATTTTACGGATTAGGTAGCTACTTGATCAAAGTATGCAGCTAATTTTGGTAATCCAGAATGGACACACATAAGTAAATAGTAAAATAGTTTTGTAGTGAGAGTGGAAAAACAATATGTATTGAGACTATAGAAGATAAAAATTTATCTTTAGTTTATAACTGTAGTGAATAAAATCTTTACTAAAAGTTAAGAATAATACTCTCTATAAAAGGTAGATATATACTATATTTCTACTTTCATGAAGTATATGTACATTGGAAAAACGGTAAGAAATTGCCAATGTAAAGTTATGTAATTATATTTTTACACCGCAGTGTAAATGTTGCAATATTAAAATACATAGCTTTTTATTATTAGTTTTCTCAGTCTGTTTTTAAAATACTATATTTGAGCATTTTTAAAGAATAATTTAATAGCTCAAGAAAAAAAAACCTTAGAATTTTCAACAATTTTAAAATATCTAGAGCAGTTTACTATACCTTAGTAATCATAGCATTTTATTCACAAGTAGTTTTTTCTAGTTTAACATACATTACCAGTTTATTTCTTAATTTTTTAATGCTATGTTAAATTAAAGGATAGCAATAAATTACACTGTTTAAAGGCAACAAATATAAAACACTCCAGAACTTAATTATCAACTGTAGGTTCAATTTGGTATATGTCTGTCCCTCTTGTTTATTTTGGAGATTAACTAGAAAAGATTGAGGCAAATATAGACTAGGAATGAAAAAAATTATACCATGTTAACAATTGTCAATGTTAAAATATAGTTTAAATGAAAAAAATATATTTTTTTGAAATTTAGAAGAAAAATGCTAAATAATTTCTAAATATGTCATTATTAGAAACAATCAAATCAAAATAATTTGAAATTTTAAAGAATCTAGAGAAAACAATATTATACAGCATAGGTAATTACCATGTTTTTGGGTGACCAACTTATATAAACCAGTCAAGTTTTCTAGGAAATTTCTGTCTCTTATTATTTAAAACATACTTACAATTGTAAACTTTTCCTCAAAATATGCAGCCCAACTCACTAAATACTGCCCTATAGTAATAATAATAAATAAAATAACACAAGCTTCAATCAAACCCATTTTTCGGACATATCTGTAATAATACATAGCTGATTTCCAGTTGGGTAACCCATTAAGCAGAACTTCATCATAATATTTTCTTTTTGTAGGGCTTCGTAAAATGTCATACACAGAAACCAAATTGCGAAATTGTTCGGATGTATCAGATAAAAGATTTTTATCAGGATGTAGTTTTAGAGATAAAGATCGAAAAGCTGATCTAATTTCGGAACTAGTTGCATCCTAAAATTATAAATAATATAAATAAAATTAACACGTTGGCTACCATATGAGTCACCGGTGATACATGAGATTTAGTTGCTTGTATACCAGAGTAGATGTCATAAAGATTCCTATTTGGTACCGAGCATGATCTCGAGTTATAAGTACAGATTTCAGTAAACAGATGTCTTTGCGCACTTAAGATACGTCATAGGCGTGGTTTTTAGATTGTTTTGGGGTTTGATCACCGGTGATTCACTCGGTTCATAAGTGATCCTTAGTATTATATTTCACGTGTTTGCATGTCGTTTTTTTAATTGTTTGAATTGTTTTATGGTGCAACTATGTTTATTATGTGAAATATGGATCTAAAAGAAAAAGCGAAACTACTTTAATGGTATAATGAGCTGGAATTGGAAGGTAACAAATTTTAATGAGTTGAGATAACAAAAAAAAAATAAAACAGGTTAGTAATAAGTATTTTTTGCCCCTAGAATTAAACCTAGAAAGCAATGAGAATGACAATGTAGTTCAGGAGGATGAGGAACCTCAACAGGAGGATGATGATGAACATGAGTTTGGAGAGAGTAGTAGACAAGTATCTAAGTGTAACGAAATTTGAGGTTATCTACATGAAGCAACAGGTTAGTAAAGCAAGTTTTTATTTCTAGGTTTAAATCATCAAATCAATCAGAATAAGGGGACAGTGCAGGATGATCAGCTAGGAGAGAATAGTGGAGAGGCAAGTCAAAATCGTCGTCATTACCCAGACTTAGAAAGTGAAGAGGAACCATTCCCTCCTTCTGAATCAGAGCATATGCCTAGCTCTGAATCAGAAGAAGAGTGTGAAGGAGAATCCGAGATTGGCGATAACGATGAAGATATTAATCAACCCACCATAGTTCCATGGAATGAAGTGGATGGAACTGCTTTGAAGCAATTTGCTTTTACTGATTCAGGCCAAATAAATGTCCCTTCTAACTTAAGACCTGTGGATATTTTCAGACTAATTGTAAATTCACATATTGTAGATTTGATAGTTCCGGAAACAAATAAAAATGCTAAAAGATACAAAATAAATTGGAAAGATGTTTTTACTGATGAACTGGAAAGGTTTTTTGCTATTTTAATGTTTATGGGACGGCCAAATTTCCGAAAATATCAGATTACTGGTCGCGTAAATTCCTATATCGGCATTGTTTTGTTCCACATATTATGTCAAGAAATAGATTCCAAGACTTATTACGGTTCCTCCATTTTGCTGATAATGAAGCAGCCGATAAGGAAAATCGCTTGTATAAAATTAAACCTCTTACAGAAGCATTAACTCTAAAAAATTAAGAATTGAAAGTCCCCGCAGAAGTAGTATCCATTGATGAATTAATGGTACCATTTAGGGGTCGGTTACTGTTTAGACAGTATATTCCAGGGAAGGCATCAAAATATGGAGTCAAAATCTTCAAGCTATGTGACGAAAGTGGATATACATACGAAACAGAAATTTATAAAGGAAAAAGTAAAACGGCAACTGCCGGACGAAGCAGCAACACAGTTGTTTTAAATTATCATGATAGTGGACGGACTCTAGTGGCAGACAACTACTACAATAACCTTGAACAAGCACATATACTTTTGGAAAGAAAAACACATAACGTTGGTACATTGCGAAAATTTGTAAAGGGAGTCCCAAGGGAAATTTTGGATGAAAAGAAAATGAAAAAGGGCGATATCAGGGAAAAAGAAAGTAATGAAAAGGTTATTGGCAACTGGAAAGACAAGAGACCGGTTAGGTTTATTAGTACGAGGCATAAACTAAACATGGTCAACACAAACAAAAAAAATCAAAAAGGAGAAACTATTTATAAGCCAGAAGCTATTGTTTTATAATAAGTTTAAGATGGGTATTGATTTGTCAGATTAAATGGCTTCTTACTTTACTACTCTTCGCCGCTCTTTAAGATGGTACCATAAGGTGTCATTTGAATATTTATTTGGTACATCCGTTGTTAATGCTCTTATCTTATACTAACTCTCAAACAAAAAAAAATCAAATAGCAGATTTTAGAGAGGCACTTGTGACAGGCCTGCTTGGGGATATTATAGATAACGAAAAAAAAAGCTGCAAACAAACCAAACACATATTGAAACAGGTAGTTGAAAAAACTAAAGCCAATTGTAAAAAGAGGAAACGATGTGTTGGTTGTTATGAAATGGACTCTGAACTTCATAAGTCATCAAAAGTGGCGGCAAAGAAGGCCAAACTAGTGTCCACGTTTTGCAATGAATGTCCATATTCACCCGCATTATGTCTGGAATGTTTCCAAAAGAGACACTAAATTGATACTTTTATGTTATGATAACCTTACTTTCTGTTATTTATTTTTTTTTACTGTACTGCAAATAAATATTATTAGAGGGCAAATTTTCCTATTTTTTTAGATAAGCATGTATAACTTGACTATAACAAATCGTCGGTGTTGCCCATTTGACCGACAATATAGTTGGTTCATTTATATACCACTGAAGTATTGTATTTGCTTGCTTTTATGTACCCGTAATTTTAAAACCCCAATAAACATCTTAATACATAATATCACAGGTGATATATTTGGTCTACGAATGAACCCCGCGGTTTGTGCACCGGTGACTCGCGTGGTATATCAGGGCAGAAATTTCGCTATAGCATTGGTAGCCAACGTGTTGTTAAATAAGTAGAAACTTACCTTAGAGATATTTAGAATGTCATAAAAATTGTTTTTTACTTCTTCTACAACATCAAAAACTTCCAACTGTTCAGAATCCCAGGCAAAACACTTTTTATTTATAATTATACAAATTAGTAAAAAACGGTGCAATTTCATTTTTATTTTTCAAGTTACAATTTTTTATCAAATGTTTTAACAAGGAATACAAATTGAAACTGTTTACATCTGGTTGTTTTAAATTTAAGGTTAAATTAGTAATGGAACCTTCCGAATGATCTTCCGAACGATATTCGAATATAGAAATGTTTCGAATGATTTGAATATTTCTTTCGGATATTCGAATATTCGTATTCCAATCAGTTGGGGTATATATTACCGCTACTTATCGGATGATAGTTCATTCGATTCGCGGTTTATCCAGAGAAATAGAAGGGGGGAGAAAGCGCTTCGACCACTGCGCATCCAATTTTACGAGGACGGCATGTGAGCCGCCATGGTTGCTTCTACTTGTCAAATCAAAATTGACATTTGTTTTGTTTTCTTTGTTGTTCTCATGGAATAAAAAGGGTTGTCGTATAAACAAGAGTTTTTCGTAAATGTTTTGTTTACTTTTTGGATTAGAGTTGGCTTAGTATCTTTCGTTTTATTTTCGTTAAGTGTTCCATTTATAATGCTTTTGAACTATGTCTTGTTGCGTGAGAGGGTGTTCCAATTCTAGAAGATATAGTACAGCAGAAGATATTATTTTCGTTTGTAAGTACCCCATTTTATATAGTGAAAATATTTTATTGGGTAAATAAAAACCTAGAAAAATTAAAGCTAAAATAGTTTAATTGTAATTTTATAAGATAACATACATTATGATAGTTTAGGTCTCTTAATTTTTGCATACTTGCAGGCGCAACAAAATTTACATGTAATATTTTAATTTTAGATTTCCAAAAGAGGAAGTTTTGGTTAAAAAATGGTTGAGTATACCTCAAATAAACAATTGGTCAGCTACGGATACATTTGTTTAAAACAGTTCCTGGATAGTGAACATATAGGAAAAGGAAAAATTTTAAGACAAAATGTTATACCTTTGCTTTTTTTTGGATGGCATTTCCACCCAAGTACCCACCAATTATCACCATGGCAATTATGAAGGCCAGTATCGCAATAGCCCTTCTTCACCAGTAAAAATTTTCAACTTGATCCTTATTATTCACTGACGACCAAAGCATTATAAATGTTTATTAAAACAATACACAGAAAAAACCTTAGCATAATAAATATTGTTAAAAAAATAATTATAAATAACACAAAAAAGTTATAAAGAAGGGAAATTAATTAAAACGTCAATACAGAGCGTCAATCAGTTTCATATTCAAAGGCGTCAATACTTCCATCTTGCATCTTGCCAACAGTTCCAGCAGTGGCGGTTCCTCCATAGGAGCACAGGAGCACGTGCACCCCCAAAAAAATTTAAAATAAAAATTATTTTTCATCGTGCATTATCCGGAACTCCCTAATTTATTGTACGCTAATACAAAACACAGTGTATTAGCTCCCTAACGACGAACTGACTGAGCCGAAAGGATCCGATTACGGCCGTTCGACGTTCGGGCCCCGATCGCACGTGCGCTTATGTAGGCGTGGTTTATGCAATTTCTATGGAAGATTATGCCACGCGCGGAGGGCAATGCGATTATTAATAGGAAGAGGCGCACACTTTTTATGTGCTCCATATAACCATTTGGTGCTGTTCCTGCGACAATTTAGGGTGCGTTTCAGTTCTTTCACTAAAAATGGTCCGTTTTACGGTGAAATATTTGCAAAACAATTTTAACTCCTTGAGTTTAGAACAAAAAATTGAATTTAAACGTGCTGAAAGACCTAGACCTGAAATTTCCCTCACACAGACCACCAAATGTAAGTCTAGGGAGTTTAATAGAAAATTCAAAATGAAAATGTATGAAAAGAATGATTGGATTTGTGGATGTGATACAACTAACCGATTGTTTTGTTTTCGTGCTTGTTGTTCAGTCGCGGAAACGCAGAGCCTGCCCCGCCAAAACATGAGAATACTCAGGCTCATATTATCGCTCAGTTGGAGTTACAGCTTCTGGGGAAAGTTGATTTAAGGCAGCAGTTAGATAGTGCATATAGGCGCAGTGTTCAACAACAAAACGAACAAGTTAGAAAGAACAGATATGTACTCTCAAAAATAATTGACTGTATAAAATTTTGCGGAGCTTTCAGTTTGCCCTTCGTGGTCATGAGACGAAAAAGAAGATTCATCAAATCCCGGTATTTTTAGAGGATTAATAAATTTTACTGCCGAGTTGGATATAGCCCTTAAAGACCACTTCGAAAAATCTCAAGAAATAACTTTTGGGCGTGACATCCTATAAAAATCTTGCCTCTGGTATGTTGGCCTCCAGTTGTTTTGTATTTTTGTGTTTTACGTCTAGTGCACCCCCATAAGTACTTACCACGAGCCGCCACTGAGTTCCAGCACTAAATCCCTAAAAAATTCGCAGTCGCAGCGCTATGAAATACCAAAAAAAACCGGCGGAAAAATTTTGCGAATTCGTAATTCGTAAATCGCATTTCGCAAGCTTATGAACTACGCTATATTTTATTGGGAGTGTTCAGTAATTTTCAGATGGTTTACACGCATCAATTGAAGTACTTGGTGTGTTGTACGCTAGGAGCGCTATACTGAAATGTACTCTACTAATACTCTACTGTATAGTATCAACAGTCATCATTTCGGCCAGAGTCTATTAATCTAAAGGGGTTATAGCTGTTTTCGGGTTCGGTAAATTACTGTTCTAGAACCGTCCAGAGCTTGCGCAGTTCAAAATTGTCTGTTCGGGTTTTAAAGAACTGTTTTCGGACTTTTTAATACCGAGTTCGCGTTTTTCTAGGACTACATTGGGACAGTTCTAGAACCGTCCGTATCGGTGGATTATAGATTGCGTTCGAGTTTTTCAAATCTCTGATAATCCTGGAACTGTCAGAGAACGATTCAAAGTATTGAGCTACCGCGCATACAGTTCTGGGCCGTTCTCGGATAGTTCAAGAATCGTTCGTAAAACGAAACCCGAAAAAAGCTTATGGCATCGTCGAGAATGGGGATAGCAAAAGTCCAAGACGTGAGGGTGTGAAAAGTACGGCTTATGTTGGCGGCTCTGTCGGGTTACTCTAAAAGTTACTAGCATCCCCAGCTGTGGACAGAGTCGTGCCACAAGTCGAAGTTTTTATATGGGGTTATTTTTACAGTTGCAAATATTTGTGTACAGAGTTGATATTTTATTGGTTTTGTATGTTTTTACTATATTGTTTTTGGTAGTGTTTAGTGGTGTAGTTTTAATTAGTCCTTAGTGTGCAATAGACCAAAAGGTAATTGTCTAGAAAGTGGCCGCAACTCCGATTTTGACCAAATTTGGCGTACGGGGTTTTTTTGGGCGCTGATCACGAATCTGAAAACCTTTTTTGGCGGAAACGTTTCGTTTTCGAGATATCCATCATCAAAGTTGAAAATCAAACTAACCTCATTTACACTATTCCTCCTTCTTTTTGTACAGAATTCTTGATTTTTACACTAAATTGGAACACAATAGTTAATAATCACCTTTTAAAAACTTGTTTTTATATTTATTTTTTATTTAATTGTAAAAATTCACTTTCAAACGCTGCAACCAGGTATACAATATATACAACATGGCCGCCCCGTCTGAAAGTGATACTTGGCAATTTAATAAAGAAAAAGGTGTAAAATAAACAAAAAAAAGTTTTTAAAAGGTGTTTATAAAATATTGAGTGTCACTTTAGTGTAAAAATCAAGAATTGTGTACAAAAAGAAGGGAATATAGTGTAAATGAGGTTAGTTTGACTTTCAAGTTTGATGATGGATTTCTCGAAAACGAAACGTTTCCGCCAAATATTTGTTTCAGATTCGTGATCAGCGCCTCAAAAAACCCCCGTATGCCAAATTTGGTCAAAATCGGAGTTCCGGCCACTTTCTAGACAATTACCGACCAAAAAGTTGTGTTCCCCATAAGGATTCTATCATTTGCTCAGAGCATGTTAAAAAAGACGATTTTTATATGTCTTCCAGAAAAATTGCAAAGCATGTGATTATAAGAACTGATCAAATTTAGGTATATGCATAAATATACGTTTAGAATGTGTATTTAATATTTTTTCCCCATTTTTTTGTACATTTATTAAGTTTGCGGTTAGTTACATTCTTTAATTGTATTTAAATTTTTTTGGATACTTATCTACCAATTACTTGGTATATTATATTAAAAAAGGCATGTTTTGAAATATAATTTATATTTTTTAGATTTGCCTTTTACAAGTTAAAACTTAACTGATGAAAAACTACCTTGCACTGAAGAAGTTTTTGTTTAGATGTAGTATGAAGTGGACTGCGAGGAACTTGTAAGAAGATCGCCTATTTACACAATGTGTAGCCACTATAGTCAACTTTCTGACAAACTGGATATATTTGCAATAAGTGCCGCACAATAATCTAAAGTGATTAGGACTTTATTATTTAATAATTTACTGACTAATAAATAATTAGAGCTAAGTTGAATTTGATTTATTGTTTGGTGTTGTTTGTCATTTGTTTACTCAATGATTGTTATATATAATGGTAAATGTCTTATAAATGGATGCCTGTTAGAAGTTATGCTAAATAAGTAAAAGAACGATTCTTGGTCTTAAATTAAAAAAAAAACATGCAAAGGTAAATTTAAACAAAATGGTCTTCTAACTGTCGCTGCAGTTTAGAATAGGAATGTATATTGTTTTTCTGTAAAAACAGATCATTATTTAGGGGTAGCGAGTCTCAAGCGTTTACATTACAAGAACATTAAATAATACCTTTCTGAGACACAGATTGACAATGTACAAAAATAGGGCATACTACAATACAAATGGCAACTGTAAAAAAATTTAAAAAATGTGTTTAAGGTGCTGGTAGATATTGAACCTTATAATTTAAATGAATATTTTTTGAGTATTGTAAACTATTTGCTGCTTTGTTTTTTATTTTGTTTTTTGACATTATTTCATTTTATGTATGTTTATATTTAATTTTGAAATAAATATTTGTTTATTATTATTATTCTTATAATAGAAATAAACTAATGAGTAGGTTGATTTTAAGGGGAAACAACAAAAAACTATAAATAAAATTTTTGTGTTTGTATTAAGTAGGATTTTAATGTTTGAATGATTTTTATGTTTTAGAATGTGAATGTTAGTATACCACAAAATATTATTAAATAACACCACTAAGTACTGTACTCTTTTTTTCCATATCTATTTTAAACTGTAAAAATTTCAGTTGTGTTGTACCTAATTGTAATGTATTGTATAGTGTTGTGGTTGTGAAACAAATACAGTTTAATTTTGTAGCAATAAACCTTGATTCATATTTTTTACATACTTATATTCATTTTATTGCCAAAGTGTAAAATCTTGCTATTATTCTGCAAGATGCTGTATGGTCCGTAAGTAAATAAATAACTAGTTTTTAAAAGTAACATAATAAGTTTTTAAAATAAAATAAATTAAGGATTAATAGACAAATTTATATACTTCTGAAGTAATACAAAAACACCATCATAAATTCCTAAAAAGAAAAGTTATTATTCTATGGCTTCCAGTATCTGATCTGGAGTTGGATATTTTATAACCTTACAAAGATCTTCAAGATACCTTGTAAAAGCCCATTTCGGGCTGTAGGGAATCTTGTCTTTCTTTTATAGATATTTCCACGGCTTCTGCTTAGAGGAGTTGGCCAGTATAATTCCTTCTCTGGCAGCTCCCAACAGAGCAACACGTAGTGCAACTTTTATGCATCTTTTTTCAGGTAAAGAGGACCCGAACTTCCCGCTTTTCTCGTACTTGCTCTTACCACATTTCAGACACCCACGGTGCGTCAATATTAGGCCTCAGCCCTCGCGGACTGTTCCAAGATAAAAAAATAATTGAAAACCCCAAATTTCTTTTCTTGTTCATAAAATTTTATAAACGTCGTAATATAGATGGGTATTATTAAATAAAAAAAAAGTGTTAATAATTGAATATCGTGTGTTTAACACTACGATGCACGACCTATTTAAAATATCAAGAGTAAACGACGGTGGTCTATTAGGACCAAATATGGCGTCGTGATTTTTTGCCTTTAGTAATACATTTTATCAAAAAGTATTTTAATATTAAGTTCTTACATATGTTTTGTTGTTTTTTCATTACATAGGAAAAAATATCTTTTTTAGTTTTATTAAAATAAGAAAAATCTATAAAAAGTGTGATTTTAAACAATTTTTTTTTAAAAATTAGATAGTTACAAAAAAACGCCAAATGCAAAACATAAATAATATATTCTTATATTAGGAACTTAAAACTAACAGAAAATGCAAATGGGTGTCATTAAAAAAATTCATTGCAGAAATTGCATCAACCTAAACATTGATCTTATTTATTTGCTTGCTGGTCTGCACATTCTCTACAGTAGGCTAAAATATGTTCCATGCAGTGCCAGCATTTACAAAATTAACAATAGCGTGTTTCACGTTTTTTGTAACATTTACAATGACCCCTCTTGGAGGGGGATTAGGTTCAGCTTGCCACTTGGTTCCTGAATGTTTTTCAGCGTAATCACGAATGTACCTGTGTAGCCCAGAAGAACTTGCTCTTTTAAGACATGTGGTCTTTTACCAGTTTTTTTCCTAAATTTTTTATAAATAGTTATTCTTCCTTACTTAAATCAGAAGTAGGATTATTATGTCTTACAATTACAAAAGCATTAATGGAGGCAACATTTAGCATTCCATATAATATTACTAAAGGCCAACGTTTTGTATTTCGGGCAACATTGTAACTTGATGACATTTTGTCCACAATATCCACCCCACATTTCATTGTATTAAAAAAAATAAATATTTGTTTGGCTACTATTGTCGTCCACTGTATCAGTGTGATGAATCGATGAAAGTCATTACCTCTTTTCCTTCAAGAATAGTGCCTGGTGGATGAGAAACTATATTTTCCCCACTAGGGTGACATAAATAAATTATATGGTATGTTGAAAGTCACATTGCACGCCCTAAACAAGACTAACCAAATGTTTTGAAATGTCTACGGTAGTCGGCAAGGTTTAATTTACCGAATATTTTCCAGATGGAATTACTAATCGCGTGATAAATAATATTGCATATTGCAACGACGGTGGTCTATCAGGACAAAAGCTCGCATTACATCATATTATAAAAAAAAATTAAGATTCTATATGACGAAATGTAAGGTGATACTCCGAAAGGTACCTAAAAGGACAATTTTTTTTAAAAAAAATATTTCAAAATTAAAACATTATGTATTTGGCTGGCTGAGAGACCACCGTCGTGCATCCGAGTGTTAAAAATAAGTAAGTACTCATAATTATAACAAATTAGCAAACATCAGTATTTTCTATTTTTTTAATTTTTTCTCATTTTTAAAATATATTATAGTAGGTACCATTGAAAAGGTACTCCATTGTCGTTTTGTCGCTTTAATTTTTAATTCCAATAATTAATTACATTTATATTTTTGGAATAAAATTTTTTTGTTCTTCAGTAAAAAAAGCATTTTTTTTTTTTCCCCCCCAATTTCCCTGTCCGGCAAAAAACCCCAACATGGCCGAAATGGCCCTTCCCCAGAGTTTATTAATCAAGGGGGGTTTATGACATCGGCGGTGACAGCAAAAGTCCAAGAGAGGGTGGAAAAGTCCCGCTTGTTTGGCCCCGGC
Organism: Listronotus oregonensis; assembly: GCA_019359885.1. Lineage (NCBI taxonomy): Eukaryota > Metazoa > Arthropoda > Insecta > Coleoptera > Curculionidae > Listronotus > Listronotus oregonensis. The sequence continues at coordinate 148,753 of JAHBCN010000130.1, forward strand.
CCTGTCGGGTAACACAAAAGTTACTATATAGCATTATCAGCTGTAGACAGAGTCGTCCCAAAAAAGTCAAATTTTTTTTATATGGTTTAAATTTTTTTGCGGTTCCAAATATTTGTGTAAAAAAGTTGATATATTTTGGGTTTTTTGGTTTTGACTTTTTTTTTTAAAAGTTTTTAGTAGTGTTTAGTCGTGTAGTTTTAATTAGTCTTTAGGGTTTTGTACAATATGAAGAAGTGCAGTAAAGCTTAAATTCATATGCTTGCGAAATGCGATTTACAAATTACGAATTCGCAAAATTTTTCCGTCGGTTTTTTTGGTATTTCATAGCGTTGCGACTGCGAATTTTAGGGATTTAGTGCTGAACTGTTGGCAAGATGGAAGTATTGACAAGATTATTAAGTGGATTTAGACAAGGAAAGAGAGAGGACGCGTTACGCGCATTACATACCGTGCGCCGAAGTTGAAGCCAAAAAAACGAGGGCGCCATATTTTGGTGTCAAACAATGGGGGCACCAAAATTTGTTTTGTGATTTAATTTTAAAAAAAATGTGTTTAGATACATAAATTTAGTTTGATCATAATGGTGATGTGTTGGCTTACAATTGCAAAAGTAGAAGTGACAAAAAGGAGCCTGGAATTTCTTTCCACCGGTAAGATATTATAAGCTATTTTTTATTCCCCAAATAAAACACGTTTTATTTAATCTTAAAAAATAGTTTATGTATGTGATATTCTAATATTATCTGTAAACTTGCTAAATCAGCTATATTGGCAGTTTCCATACAAACAATAAAATTTTTTTTCCCCGAAAAAATTAATTTTTCTCATGCCAGCTCAAAAAACAATCATTAGGGCAGGGCCCGGGGTTTTTTAAATTTTTAAATATTTTTAAAATTTAACAAAGATAATAAGGTTTTTTATTAGGTTTCCTACAAACCCCCGAAGGGAAAAAAGTGGGGGAAAACACAAAAAATTTCAGACTGGTCTCCAACGAAAAAAGAAAAGGTTTGTTCCAAACATTTTAAAAAAAGGTTTTTTTTTTTTAAGTAAAAAAAAAACGACTTCTAGACGATCATTTAAAAACCCTATTTGTGGAATTCCCCAAAATATATCCAACCAAAAGGGGATGTATGTTTATCACAGTTGCTTTTTTATATAACGATACCTTATCTTTATACTATTGTATGTTTTTCCTATATAACTCGTGACAAAAATTAAAAAAAGGGAAAATTTAAATTTTGATATACCTTACTAAATTCAGTCATACAAATATGTGTATATTTTTTTGGGTTTCTCATCTTGTGATATTTTGGCAGATAAAACGGGAACTCGGGGGGATGTTAGTTTGTGCACAATTTTATTAATTATTTTTTCATAATCTGGATTTAAAAATTTAAAAACCCCGCATTGTAACTCTGAGGAACCCTAAGAAAATCTGTTTTTTAAAATAATAGGTGTGCTATTGTTTCAGGAATTAAAGAGAACTCTTCCCCAAAACGAGCACATGTTGCTTCTGAAGAACCATTAGCATCGACATCGACAGATATGCAAGAAAAAGTGAATGCAGACACCCCCGGGAAAAAAAGAAGTTAGGAGGGTTGTTTGGGAAAAATCAAAAAGTCAGAAAAAAACAAAAAAATAAAACTGTTGAGCCAGAAGGGGGGGACGGTATAAAAAAAAATTTTTTTAAAACAAATTATAAAAGATTTAACCAAAAAAAATTTTATTAAACAGTGACAATGCCCTTTTATTCAATAATATGCCAAAAATAGCAAAAAGAATTGCAAAAACGTAAATTGAAAAAAAATAAGAAATATTCTCCTGAATTGCGAAAATTTGCAATCACTCTAATTTTTTTTTCCCTAAGGGATACGATTATGTTAGAAGGGTTTTGATACATGTCTACCACACAGAAGCACAATTGGTAAATGGTTTAGGAATGTTGATGCTGAACCAGGATTTCCAAAAGAATCATTTCTTACTTTAAAAAAATATGTACAGTTAGCAGATAGGCCTGTTCTCCTTGCACTTGTTATCGATGAAATTTCTATTAGAAAGCAAGTAGAATGGGACGGAAAAAAATTTCACGGGTATGTTTATTATGGTGTTGACTTGAAAGATGATCAGAATGCAGTAGCCAAAGAGGCATTTGTTTTAATGATTGTATGTATAAACGGAGCATGGAAATTGCCAGTAGGGTACTTTTTTGCAGATGGGTTATCCGGAATGCAAAAAAGTTCTCTAGTGTCCCAATGTGTTGAATTAATTCAAGAAACAGGTGCTCATGTCCTTTCATTGACTTTCGATGGTGCACCATCAAATATTTCAATGGTAAATATTTTAGGTTGCTCAACGGAATTTCACAACCTCCGAACATATTTTAAAATAAATAATAACAATGTCTATATTTTTTATGATCCTTGCCATATGTTAAAATTAATTAGAAATATGTTAGGAGAAAAAAAAAATTTAGTAGATGGTCAAGGAAATCAAATAAAATGGCAGTTCATAGAAGAATTAGAAAATTTGCAAAACAGCGAAGGTTTGCATTTAGGAAATAAGCTAAGAAAAGCTCACATCAATTTTTTTAAACAAAAAATGAAAGTCAGATTAGCCATTCAATTGCTAAGTGAGTCAGTGGCCGATGCTTTAACTTTTTGTGAAGAAACATTACGTCTTGATAACTTTAGGGGTTGCAAAGCTACTGCATATTTTATCAAAATGGTAAATAATATTTTTGACATATTAAACAGTCGGTCTCTAGCAGCTCCTAGATACAAGAAAGCTATTTTTGAGAAAAATATTGAAAATACTAGACAATTTATTTCTCATGCTATTGAATATTTATCAAATTTAAAATTAATTACCGGAGAACTAGTCATTCACTCAAAAAGGAAAACCGGTTTTCTGGGTTTTATTATTTCTCTAAAAAGCGCATTGTTAATGTATGAAGAAGGTGTTTCCCAAAATAGGTTAGTTTACCTTCCCTGCTACAAAATCAGTCAGGACCATTTAGAGTTATTTTTTTCATCGATTAGGTCAAAGGGTGGGTGGAACAATAACCCTACCTGTCGACAATTTACTGCTGCATATAAGAGATTAATAGTCAGGGCAGAAATTCGTGAGGGTGGGGGTGGGGAATTGTATCCCTTTAGATGATATACCAATACTTGTAGGATCTAGTAGGTTTGAAAAACCAGAGCTTAATATTGCACAACCTGATATGTTAGAAGAGGTATCTCAAAACTACTTGAACTTGCAAACAGTTTGGCAAGATCATGAATATATAATGAACAGCCATGTGATTAGTGAGTGTTCTACACAAATTATTATTTATATTGCTGGATTTGTATGTCGTAGGCTACAAGTATTAATTAAATGTGAGAACTGTGTACAATCCTTAATTGGGGATCAAAACAATTATTTAAATTCTTTAATTTGCCACAAAAATCGCGGTGGATTAATGTATCCATCAAAAGATTTGGTGGAGATTTGCAAAATTAGTGAACATTTTTTGCGTATTAACGAAAATAAAATAAAAAATGAAAATTTTTTAAATTTCTTAAAAGTACTATAATGTTTAATTGTATACAGTATCAATATTTTTCAGCATTAAAAGAACACGCCTCTGAAAACAACACCAATCACATATATTTTCTAATGGAGTCTATTATTTTACAATACTTAAATATTCGTTTACACTTTATAAGTAAAAGGAAATCTGAAATAATAGACCCCATTAGAAGCCAATATACTAAGTTGATATTGTTCAAAGGACAATAAAATACGTTTAGGTGTATAATATAATATGTTTCTACATATATTTTTTTTATATAACCTTATAGTTTTATATTATTTTGTTAATATGTATTATGTATTATGTAGGTTAATAAATATATTGCTTCACCATTAGTCTAAACCGTTGTTTAATTTGCACATAACTATGTTAGAAAATATTTCATTCACATTAAAATTTACTAAACTTCACTTTGATGCCTTTGACGTTTATTATTTTCTAATACACGGTTGCAGAAAGCGTGATTAGTACTTTGAATGTTTAGCGAAATGTCAGATTTTGACAGGTTGCCTACTAAAACCATTAAGTAACACTGACATAACGTTCTGTTAAATATTCTAAACCTTGATTAACCTTTGTGCAACCCGGGGTATATGATATGAAATAAAAATAACGTTTATAATTTTATATTATGCTTCATCTTTTATCCAGGAAACAATCTCTCGAAATTACGCTACCTACTTTGCCTCAAAATAAATTTGATAATTGCATATTTGTTGCAAAAACTGAATTAGGATATTACGTATTCATGGAAATAAAGTCGTTCAGTTTTTTTGCCAACATGCTTTCATAAAAAAATGTCTAATTTTGTTGTATCGGTTTTAGAGTAAATCCATAAATATTATTTATATTTTCCCAAATATCAGTCGTTTGTTCCGCCCGAGCTGACCTGCGTGGTGTCACATTGGCTTCACTTAACCCCAAAGTGTTATTTGTCCCCTCTCTTCCTTGTCTAAGAAGTGGATTGACGCTCTGTATTGACGTTTTAATTAGTTTTCCTTCTTTAAAACTTTTTCGTGTTATTTATAATTAATTTTTTAACAATATTGTATCTTATGTTAGGTTTTTCTCTGTGCATTGTTTTAATAAACATTTATGATGCTTTGGTCGTCAGTAAATAATAAGGATCAAGTTGAATATTTTTACTGGTGAAGGAGAAGGGCTATTACCTATTGCATTCACTGACCTTCATAATTGACGCGGCCAAGGCCATTGGTATATATATATATATATATATATATATATATATATATATATATATATATATATATATATATATATATATATATATATATATATATATATATATATATATATATCATGACCCTCGGAATTGAACCGTAGTAACTTAATCTTTGAGCAATGCCAAAATCAAACGAGTATCTATATCAATACGCATGCTCGTGGTCCTCACTTTTTGCGGAATTCGCAAAATCTTGAATCAAAGTCAATTTTCCCGCTTCTCACATTTCAAATATTACGAAACGCAAAAAAAGTGACATTAACCTCTTGGACAACTGACATATTTTAAGTAGACCAGTAAGAATCCGTCAATTTTCCCGCCCCCTAGATTTTAAATATTGCGAATCGCAAAAAACTTAAGATTAAGACCTCCTACAATTGACTCATTTAAAATCAACCAATCAGAACAAGTTTCGCAATTCGCAAGTATATGAACTACGCTTTAAGGGATGTGCGAACATTGCTTTAAACTGCAAATATTTAAAAATAAGTTTTTATAAATTTCCAAGAGGTGATATACTAAGTATACCAAAAAATATTATTAAATAATACCATTAGTACTGTGTTCTTTTCTTTCATATCTATTTCAAAATGTAAAAATTTCAGTTGTATTTTATCTAATTGTTGCCATTGTAAATGTATTGTAGTGTTGTAGTTGTGAAACAAATAAAGTTTAGTTTTGTAGCAATAAACCTGTATTCACATTTTTTTACATAAAATAATTCAATGTATTGCCCAAGTGGAAAATCTTGCTATTATTCTGGAATATCAAGACGCTGTATGCTCCATAAGTAAATAAACAACTAGTTTTTAAAAGTAACATAATTAGTTTTTAAAATAAAATAAATTAAGGATTAATAGACAAGTTTATATATTTATGAAGTAATACAAAAACACCGTCATAAATTCCTAAAAAGAAAAGTTATTATTCTATGGCTTCCAGTATCTGATCCGGATGAGTTGGATATTTTATAATCTTACACTATCTTTAAGATACCTTGTAAAAGCCCATTTCTGATCCTGCATTTAAAGAAAAGCTTCTTTTCGTTGCCCACCGACGGGCTGTAGAGAATCTGTCTTTCTTTTATAGGTATTTTCACGGCTTCTGCTCAGAGGAGTTGGCCAGTATAATTCCTTTTTTGGCAGTTCCCAACAGAGCAAAACCTAGTGCAACTTTTACGCATCTTTTTACAGTTCAGCTAGAAAGGCCCCGAACTTCCCGCTTTCTTCGTTCTTTCATCCCTAGAGTGTCAAGACTATGCAACCTACTACCTGCAGAAGGTTTCCCTTTTCTTCCAAAATTTAAGTCTCTTGTGAATAAACTCCCTCTTACCACACTTTAGACACCCACGGTACGTTAGTACTTGGGCCTCAGCCTTTGGGGACTGTCCCAAGATAAAACAATAATTAAAAACCACAAACTTCTTTACTTGCTCATACAATTTTATAAACGTCCTAAATACATGGGTATAATTAAAGAAAAGAAAGGTGTTAATATTTCAATATCGTGTGTTTAAAAATAAAGTAAGTACTCATAATTATTACAATAAATTAGCAATTATCAGTATTTTCTACAACATTTTAATGTTTTTATCATTTTTAAAATATTTAATGTAGTAGGTACCATTGAAAAGGTACGCCATCGTCGTGTTGTTGCTTTAATTTTTAATTTCAATAATTAAATTACATTTATTTTTTTAAATATACATTTTGTTCGTCGGTATAAAAGCAGTTTTTCATTTCCACCTCAATTCGACGCCACTGTCCGGAAATTTACTGTAGTCACTGATTGTAATGCTTTAGAGCAGGGCTGTCCAACATGAGGCCCGCGGAGCCCCTTACCATTTTAGTTGAGAATGTCAGAGCAGACCTTCAACTAGAATTTTGTGATTTGCGATTAGATCCTTTTTACCAAGGAAGAATTGAAGCTGAATTGGACTTTTTCAAGTTGCTGCCAGAAGAACGATACCCCAAATTGCGAAACTTAGGGCTTACACTGGGCTCAATGCTGGGAAGCATGTATCTTTGCAAGTCAAAATTCCCTCTCTGATAAGTCACTTACTCTGTTACTCAGTTGCTTCGTTTATCAACAGCAAATATTGAAGTAAATATTGATGCACTAGTTAGTGAAAACCAACATTCTCAAATTTCCCACAAATTTTTTTGTGATTTGATGTTTTTTGAATAAATTAAAATAATACCATACCATACCCATGAAAATTCACCAATAAAGTTGCATACAAAGTATTTTGTATTGTGGCCCTTCAAAACTCCTTTTTTTTTAAAGCGACCCTTGGAACATTTGCACTTGGACAGCCCTGCTTTAGAGAACATATACACAGAAAGATCTTAGTCCACGTGTCGCGCGATTGTGAATCTACATGTAAGATCAAAGGGAAATTCATATGCCTCACTCTAATTATCTTGGTAGAAATATTCCTAGAACTGCAATTATTATCGATTCAAAATACTCGTAGCTAAACGCGGGGACGAACAAACCAAATATGTAATTAAACGGGTTAAAAGATTAGATGAAAAATTGTACAAAATTCATTGAATATTTTTATAGCATAATAACTACTCCGAATGGCTTTACTGTTAAGCAATTACTTGTTCAATTAGCATATCGTTTACCATTATTGCAACTATATTACGATGAAATTGCCATTCAGGCGCTGAAAAAACTTTGCATAGGGAATATTTTGGTCCTATAAGGCCTTCTAATAATTTTAAATATATTTTTGTGTTAATAGAGGCTTTCTCAAAATATAGTTTGTCAGTAACAATTAAAAAAGTCTCAACATTATTTCGAAAAATAATGACCATTTCAAGGTCGGTACTTCCAAGAAACTGATTACGGACAGTAAATCATTCTTCTATCAAGTTGGCAAGCAATTAAATGGAGAATTATGCGTTGTGTTAATGGACAGGTGGGGTAGCATTACATGTCTACCATCGCACATATGTTGCTAGAAGACTACAGAAATAATTCAAATTCTTGGAGTGAAAAAAGAGTTCACACTGTTAAAAATATTACGTTATGTTTCTATAATAACTGCATTATTGAATGATCTGGCAATAAATTGAATCCGAATCATGCGACAAAAAGCAAAGCAATCAACTGTCAAAAGCATATTTAAAGTTGATAAATTCGCAAAAATTTAATATTAATCAGGGGGTTTACCCTAAACCGAAAAACAAGACAAGTGGTTCACGAGACAAAAACATTTAAATACTTATCAGAGTTTACTAATAAGGATTCAAAAAAACAACAATATAGTCTCTTCCACTTTTGAGACTTAAGCAATTATACATTTTTTATTTAATCTTTTATCTTTACATTTTTTTGTATATACTTATATTATCTTTAAACCACCCTAGTAACACTAATATTTAAATACAAGAACGTTTTATTTTCATGTCATATTTCCAAACACAGATTAAGATTCAACCTTCGTCTTTGTTTTTGGCTTCTTTACTTTTTTTAGTCCATCAAAATTTCCTTTAAGCAAACTACTGTAGGCCACTTGAAATTTGTTTATATCTTTTTGATGCACAACTGTTGTTATTTTCTTAGCCCTAAATTTGGCTCGAATTAAACACATGTGTTCTACAGGTACAGACAATGCTGGTTTGTCGTTTCTCGGTTTGGGACGATCATGACCATCATCTACAAAAATAATAGATAATAAATTTGAATAAAACAGAAACATATAAAAAACATTTCTAAATAATAAATTAATAAATAAAAAAGTATCATGTAATAGCGAAATGAGTCTCCAAAATGTAACACATTGGTGTTTTATTTATTAAAATTAATTTTTGGTTAATTACTAAAAGAGATAATCTTATACTTTTTAAAGGTATTATGACCTTTATTTGCCTTCCTATTTAACTGAACTTAATTCAAACATCAGTTTTTAAAAGAAAGCACATGTATGTTGAAACGTAACCTCTTCTGTAACACTTACAGAACAGGTTACATTTGCTTCGGCTTAGCTTTTCGCCTGGTAAAGCAGTAATGTCGTGAGTACAATGTACCTAATTAAGGTAAGATAATTAATTAAGGAAAAAAGATGGGCGCCACGGTATTTCCTTTTATTCGGTTACTTTTAATTAGAATTTAACTTGGTGGGAAACACCGAAATTAACCAAGTTTAGAGATTAAGCTGTTGTTATTAATTTCACAAAGGTAGGAATTTAAATTCATAAACAGTCAGTTAAAATAAATGGTTTTTATTCATATGCTTAAGGAATAACTTATTAAAAAATATAATTTTAATTAATTTAGAAACGAACCTCCCTGACGCATTATTTCTATTAAACTTAACGCAATCTTTATTCCTGATGTAATACGCATAATACCGTGTACTTGATCAAGCATCCGTAATATTATAAGCGCAATTAACCCCCTTTTAAATCAACTAAAAATTAACTTCCCTATCAGATCGGTTCTTACAATTTTGATAGTTGTTTTACATTATTTACAAACGATATTATAAGAAAAAGAGAAACATGTCATCAAATGTAGGTCAATTATTTAGTTTTTTAAAAAATAATAAAATTTCAATTTCTTCTAAGATAAAAAGATAAACAAAAAATTATGGCGCACAGATGTTGGTATTCCCCATAAAAAAAGGAAAGGTAAAACCTGTTTTCCTGTTGTTTTCGGACAAAATGGCTGCTGGACGACGCCCTGCTCCTACACTAGTAGTGGTCACGTGAAGAGCCAAACCATACAGGAACGATTGTCGAAACTGGATGAATTTACCAAACGAAAAAATCGTAAAAAACCCTGTTTGAAGAAAAACAGTATTAGGACCCTTAAAATTCGTACTAAAGACCAAACAATTTATAGTGATAATAAACTCAGTATTATACAGATATTTATGGGTATTTTAAGTATGAGTTAACTCACCATAAATGCGGGTTACAGGCTACCAACGGAAGAAGTCAGTGGCTACTCCTACAGAGGAAATGAACATTGCACACTGCTATAAAAAACACCCAAAATTAGCAAGATGACTTGGATAAAACTAGATTTGAAATTTGAAAGAACATAGCATTTATCACTATATTAGAATTTTAACATACCTGTTTGCAAATCAACCGTTAATAGTCCTGATAAAACATCACCAGTTGACCATAGCACGCCATACCACAAGAAAATATGCAAATTTTAATGCATCACACGTGAATTTGGCAGAACCGCCATTAGGCAAAATAAAAACCGCCTGAGCAGGAAAAGAGAACCTGCTGTCTCGCCGGTACAATATCTGCTGCCTGGAAACGAGAAAATCGTACCCACATATCGAAGCGTTATCAGTAAAGCGATCTGAAACGGCTTTAGTCGAGCAGGCGTTACGTGGAAAAGGGCAGCGGTGGCGCAATTATTACTTAATAAAACAGGTTTAGAAATCGTTAAATTTATTTGTATAAGAAAATAACTAATTGCCGTTGATACTAATTAAATATAATATTATTGTTATGAAGAAAACTACATAAAAAACAACTTGTAGCTTTAAACGCTACAATTTGATCATTCTTAACTCAAATTAACTATTAGCTCCAATTTTAACCGGTCATGTGCAAAACAGATAAATATATATTTTAATCTAAAGTACTTCTGTTCGATAAATTGGTTAAAAATATAAAAATACAACCAAATCGTGAAAAAATGGGCCATCCTGCCGAGAAGAAGCAAAGAAAAGATACCTTTGTTACGCTGCGCTTCTTTCCAAAACAATCTTAAAGACTGGCTTGGTTGGGAAACTGAATACTAGAATGAAAGATACTTTCGTCAGCAAAAGATTAATTGGGTTAACTGTGAAAAAAAGAGCATGTTTAGTAGAACAGAGTTGGTGACAGTACTAAACCCTGAGGTACACCAACATTATTTGGTAAAAGCTAGAAGAAAGACCCCCTACAATAACTAATATACGTCGATTAAAAAGGCAACTGGAAAGCTAAGAACAAAGTTTAGGTTGAAAGTTTTAGGAAGGAAATTTATTTGGGACCGCATTATACTAGACGTGGACAAAAGCCTTAGATATATAAAGAGCAGTGATCTGGGATTGCAAAAAACTGAAAGAAGAGTTATAGGTCTATAATTAGAAGTGAAAGTTTATCCTTTCTTGAGGATGGGTTGCACACGTGCGGCCTTTGAACTCTTCAGAAAAATGTCCTGGTCATAAAAAAAAATGCAAACAAATGATCTTTTAGATTTATACACACATACACATATAAGAAGCCATTTAAGAAAGATAGCAACAAGTTTAATGAAAATGAGTACCTTTTGAAGAAAATCAAAGCCAAAGTTGCAGATGGAGATGTCAGAAATGCAATTCGAATTCTCACTTTAGATGATACTATCACACCTAGAAATGAAGAAACATTTATGAAACTGAAACATCCAGTATCCGAACAAGATAATGTTGTCGATTATTCGTTTAAAAATAATTATTTTAATTTTTATTTTGCTTTTTCCGAAAATATTAAAAGTGCTATTTTTCTTTCGTCCTGGGTCTTCAGGTGGTACAGATTCATTAAGACCACATCATCTTAAGTGACGATCATGGTAAGTATTTCTTAAATTACTGTCGTCAATTAGGTCTTTTATAACTCATTTAAGGTTCAGTTCCAAAAGATATTTGTGAAATTTTTTAAGGAGCAAACCTATGCGCTTTTAATAAAAAATATGGAGGTATTCGACCAATAGCAGTAGGAATATGTTTCCGACGTTTAGCTTCTAAGGTAATATACTCTTGTATTTATGAAAAGTTAGGAAACCTTTTTCGCCCGTATCAACTTGGCTTTTGAACAAAATGCGGAGCAGAAGCAGCAATACATGCAGTACGTCATTTTCTTCTTTATCCTCACGAATCAGATAAAGTTATTTTAAAAATAGATTATCAAAACGCTTTTAATATGGTGAATAGAAAAACTATTTTATCACGAGTCAGCGAATATCTTCCGGAATTTTTACCATTTATAGCTCAATGTTATGATAAATCAAGCTTACTTTCTTGTGATCAACATATTCTTTCTCAAAAAGGGGTCCAACACGGATCCTCTTGGACCAGCTCTTTTTAGTTTAGCCACTTATTTCATCATTAGATACAGAAACAAATCTTTGGTATCTAAATGACGGTACACTTGCAGGAAAGCCAAATTCGGTTTTAGATAATTTTCATAAAATAATCAGAGGAAGTAAAGATTTGGGTTTAAATTTAAATTTTGATAAGTGTGAATAAACTATTTTATCTAAAGATCATACTAATATACTATCAAATTTTTTAAGTGTTTTTTCTAATCTGTTTATGATGGATAATTCGTAATTTACGATAAATTATTTTAATGGCTAAGAAAAATTTTAAAAAACACCTCGACAAAAACACAAATAATACAAACAAAATGAAGGAAGATAAGCGGCCAAAAATATTGTGCATAGATATACTGGGTGACACAGCGGACATGTAACAGCCGATAACTTTTTACATTTATAAGAATTAATTTTTAAAATTTAGGTGATGCACCTATCCCGGACACGCTTTTAATGACTAAATACAACCAATTTTTTTACTTCTGGTTTAATCGGAAGTAACCCTAAATTTTAAATAGCAACCTGTATTTATAGCCTACCCGATCCGCCTCAAAATTCTCTTTTCAACCATGTGTCACACTTGTCATTTGATTTCAAAATGGCTGCCAAAATCGATTTTTTACCCAAAACTTTAGAAGGCCATGATGTGACAATTACAAATTATTGGCATGTAAAAGACGTTAGAATATGAAGAATAAGGTGTTAAAAATATTTGTGAATAAATTTTCCACAAATTGTTTAAAAAAAAAAGTTTTAAAATTAAAAACATTTTTTTTTTCAGATTTTTTTTTTCAATAACTGCAGATTTAAGAAAACAGATACCGCCGGCATTAGCGTTACCCAAAGCGTACCATGTAAAGATTGCTCGGTCGGATTTTCGCTCTTACACACACGTGTGTGTTTGTGTGTGTGTGTGTGGTTCTTCAAAGCTCGTCAGTTCCACAGTCCTATTCAATGACTCTCAACTCATTCTCTAAAGTGTGTGCGCTTGTGCGTGTGCGTGTGTAAACGCGCGCGCGCGAGAAATGAACGTATCGAGGTTTTAAAAAAACGAAATTGAAGCTAAATAAACAAGTTATCCGGCCCCTATGGTGATTAAGCCTAAAAAAATTTTTTTGAATCCGTAGACTTAAAAGAAAACCAAAAAAATAATAAAAAAAACTGGCACTGGTCTTTTCAAGATTACTTTAAAAAAAATATAAAAAAATGTTGATGTTCAGACCCAAAAACTGTACACTTGGAGCTACAATTTGCTTTTTTTAAATTGAATCTACGTTGATTTTTCTTCAGGTTAGAGCCTGTTGACAATCACTTAAAAATTTGAATTAAGTTTCCGATTCCTTAATTTTTTCCATTAGTGTAGAAAATTTCAATTTTTATTTAATATAACTTTAGATCCAACATTTACTATTTCATATAATTTATCAAAACTGGTATGAAGAACTGACCTTTTTATTAAAAACATTTCTCTATAATAATTGTTTACTTCACCTTTGTGTTATACGTTGAATTATTAATTAAATTTCTTTGATTTGTACCAAAAAAATTGTTATTTTATTTCAATTTTATTTACAATGCACTTATACTTATTATAAGAATTTGCGAATCAATGTAGATATGTGTATAATTTTGTGATTTTGGTAACAAGGTCAGTTGTGCATACCAATTTCGATAAAATATATAAATAGTGAATATCTGATCTAAAATTAAATTAAATAAAAATTAAAGTTTCCTATTTTGGATTTTAAGATATTAAGCGTTAAAAAAAAATAATTTCTAAAATTTGTAAAATTAACCTCTATTCCTAACTCCTATTAATTAGATAAAAAGTAACAAAATCACAAATATTTTTACGCCGGGTAAACCGGAAGTGACAAAATTGGTTTTATTTAGCGTTTCCTTATTACACGACCCAAATTTCATAAATTACTTCTAAAAAATAAAAAAGTTATGGGCTGTTACATGTCTGCTGTGTCACCCGGTATATTAAAAAAGTTTAACGCGGGTAGAAGGTTGCAAAAATCAGTAGTCGATTGATTAAAATGTTTTTTTAATCGATCCATGAAAAAAGTAGGTAATATTTTTTTATGCTGTCTGAAAGTACTTGAATAAAGCAAACAACATCCATATTTTTTGGAGTTAACTTTAAACATTATTGTTTTTTGCTTATTACCATAATACTGAATCCATACCATTTTTAATTTTAAGTACTAATTTATATTGTTATTCAACGAATAAATTGATGAAATTTATCAACTAGCTGTAAATATAAAAATAAATGCGACTTAAACTCGAGCGTACACAAAATCTTAAAAAATCACAAAAAAAATTACACCCCGAAAATTATTGAGAATCGCATAACATATATAGGTGCGATTCTTGTAGTTCTTGAAATTGTTCTATCTAAAAAAAATTGGACGCCTTTGTTTGCCTACTCTGTATAATAAAGGTCCTCCCATATTAACAGAGGATTAAACATTTTCGTTATTGAGACAACCCTGGATTAAAGAATAAATATAAAAAAATTAAAATTATTGTTTTTATCTGTACCGTTTGTAAAAAAAGATGGTAACAATTGCATATACGGTTTTCTGCTATTTTTGGATTTTATGAATTTTTTTTAATAAAATTACATTTAAGTATCCTTTGGGATAGCAAATATACTACCGGAGAAGAGAAATTGTGTTTAATTTTTGTTTTTTCAACCAAATAAACTTACTGGATCTTGGAGTGAATTTGAGTGCTGGGCGGGGTAAAAACGTATAAATTGATAATTATTTAGTTAAACATAACACACAGAAACAGAAATCTATTGACAAAATACGCAGAAAATCGGGAAAAACAACTTTTAATTTAAATTAAAAAAAATATAGGTTAGAAATAAATCTAATATCTGATAACACTTTGCTTTGCTTTGCTTTCACTTTTTTTGGTCTCCGTCGGTGGACGTTCAACCAGCTCTCCCCTTTCCAGACACACGTTGTTATCAACGTGGCTTTCCCAGGCTTTGTACGTGGAACTTCTGGATAGTCGGGCTTTGTAGCCCCCAAAAATTCCGAACTTTTCAAAAACTTAAATTCTCAAAATTTTCAAATATTTTCTTATCGATGCAGGCACAAAAAATGGACATCCGACCAGATGACTGCTACTGGTATCGCGCATAACCGTTTTCTGTCAGTACTGCCTCTTCCTGCTGAGCGCGCAACCATCTTCCGCCATTAGGAAAATCTCTCGTGCGTGGGGCTCCCAGTAAGAAACAGATATAGGAATCATCGCTCACAGCGCTTGGCCCCAGAAGAAGGACTCCATCTTTTGGCTTGAGTTTCTTCTTGATCCCCGATGGTAAAAGCCGTTGATACAGCTCCTTCAGCCGCCTTCCCGGAAAAAACTATGTAGTTTTTTTATCGCGAGCACTTCACTGATCGGAGGTCAAATAGAAACTGATCTGATAACACATTCTTTCTACATTGTCAAATTCAAAATAAGTATCAACAGTGTTGCCGGACTTAATTTTCGGCCATCAAATTTTGACATTCTGGTTCTGTCTAAAATATAATTGGGATAAATAAAAAGCTGCTTTGCTTACCAAAACTAACCATGACCGACTAGGGGCTCTTGAATTTGTCTAAACAGTTGGTCATGGTTAATTTTGGTTAGTTAAAGCGGCTTTTTATTTTTCCCAATTATATTTCAGACGTGAAAATGCGGGAACGTATTCGAAAAGACCCTGATTTGGCAACACTGCACGCTGACGTTCCTTGCCATAATGGGGAGTTTTCGCATTATATGGAGAAAATCAATGGTAATTTTAAATTTTCAAATTAAAATAAAAAATATTAAAACACATAATTTCTCTTCTCCGGTAGTATATTTGCAATCCCTAAGGACACTGGAATATGACTATATAAAAATTTTACCATATAATCCAAAAATAGAAGAAAACCGTATATGCAATAATTACCAAAAAGATGATACAAAGTAAATGGTAAAAAAGTGTAAATGTCTCATAAAAAGTTTTTGCCGCAAGGTATAAAGGCTCTCTACGTTTATGGTTAATTATTTATATTGCTGCATATTTATGAACAACAATAAAAATACCAGTTATTTATGAATTAACGTTGTCGTTTTGAAATTTAATGCTTCATTATTATCAAAAAATCGTACAGCGAAAAGATTAACTAGGAGTTACACTATTGAAGAAAAAGTATTGATGATTAAATGGTACTATCAAGAAAATAGTTAGCAAAAGGTATCACCCAAGGTCGCTGCTCAGTATCCGAATAGACCGATACCCGGAAAATTAAAAGTCGATAGGAGTATCAAAAAATTTAAGACCAAAGGAACAGTAATAAATAACTGCAGATGTGAAGCAAAGGAATATCAAAGAGAAGAAAATCTAAGCGATGATAGAGACTTGGAAGTTTTATTGCACGTGAAAGAAAATGAAGGAAAGGTGAGCACAAGGAAACTTCAGGATATCATAGGAAAAGATCACTCAATAGCGCTCCGGATTTGGAAACGGCATAAATACTTTTCATACAAATATGAAAGACATCAAGAGCTAAGGGATAGGAATAAAATAAGACGGCAGGAATTTTCCTTTGATATGAAAGGAGCAAAGATGGACAGGGAAATTTTAAAAAATATTTGTTTTACTGATGAATGCATATTTACGTTAAACAATGAACCTAATTATCAAAATTGCCGATACTGGAGCAAAGAAAACCAACACGGTTTGTCGAAAAGAGGACGCAATATGCACAGAAAGTCAATGTTTGAGCAAAGATTTTCGGACAACGTATTATTGGACAATTTTTTCTTAATCGAAATTTGAATGCAGAATATTATTTGGAACTACTCGAAGAACAAACTTTACCTACTTTAAATGATGCCTCCAGCGAAAATCAGGAAGTCTGGTAGCAAATGGATGACTGCCTGGCACATAATACCTTAGCTGTTTGGGAATATTTACACTAAGCTTTTAATGGAAATGTTATTGGCCTACATCACACCATAAATTGGCCTGCCAGGTCTCCTGATATTTCGCCAAATGACGTCTTCCTCTGGGAACATTTAAAAAGCCAGATATACAAAGATAAAAATTACACTAATTGATGAATTAAAAAATGCTATTTCTGCGGAATGCAATATTTTTTTTTACCAGCTAGCCAATGTACTCCAGTTGTTAGAGGCAAAAATAGCCCCCTACCTCTAACCCGGCCCAAAGGTGATGAAATTTGGTACAGATTTAGTATTTAGTACCCGGAAATTGAAAATACCAAAATTCTTGCTCAGGGGTGTCATAAACATTATTGTTTTTTTTGTTTCTAACGATAATAATCATTATTACTGAATCCATACCATAATTTCACATGGAAAAATGTGTAATATCCTTTAAAAGCAGAAATAACGGAAGAAAGTCCTAATCTGTCTTGCAGTGGGCTTTACAAATGCGATAGAAGAAACAGCAGGATGAATCCCTAAGTTGTGACCAGGCTTGTAGCTAGGGAGGGGACAGGGGGCGGTATTTTATAGTTTTTTGAGATCTCGAGTTGAAATTCTATACTTTTTTTTTTGGGTAGTTGATCTTGATTTTCGAGTTCATACGACCTAGGAAGTTAATAGTCAATTGTTATTAACAATTTTATGTCGCAAAATGTGTTTGGGGCTCAAAGTTAGCCCAATATCAATAAGCAAAACGTAACTTGTAATTGCGATCTTCCGGCACACAGCTTGTAGTAATGGTGAATTCCTAACTTTCTAAATAATTTCGCACTCGCTGAATATAATTTTTGGAATAGTTAGGTCTAAAAAGTTAACAGTCAATCATTAATAATAATTCTGGCTTAAAATATGTTGAAAAATTAATTTCCAGCGTATAAGTTCAGGGAAAGTATTATTCGCAAAAGACATAGCTGTGAAAAAAATGTAAATGAAATCGGGTAATGGGGAAGAAGATATGGGAACTAGTAGGAAAAATAATAAAAATTATTTTAATCAAACCAAGATTTATAGAGCATCGTTATTTATGGCAAAACATTTAAAAGTAATAGTAAATTAGTCATCTTCGCAAGAATCCAAAAATATATCCCTGGAACTATCTTCGCAAGAAATACAGCACCAGCAGAGTCCCACACCCTCACACAACTTTTGCACTTACAAGCAAGCAACATTTTTTACAAATCTCTGTAAAGTATTGGCAGGTAAACACTGTGAGAAGTAACTAACACTAGCCAGCCTGTAAACACCCTGAGCAAGCCGACTGTGCCAAGATGACACATTGTTTCCCCCCTCATTGTTTCTATTTCTTTCACAAAAAATTATTCAACATCGGTAAGAGCAAATCATCTTGTAAACACTCCGAGCATGCCGCCTGTGGAAAAACAAAGCGTTGTATTGCCTGCTCTGCGCACAATCCACCATGGCCGCCTGCGTCCACAAGAGATACGAACTTTTTCCCAAAGATTTACCCCAGATTCCAAGTTGAAAAAGCTGTTCCAAAAGCATCCTCGGGTATTTCAAGAACATGCATTTTGGGTCTGGGGCCTTGCTCTTTTAGAAAAGTATAAGGGAAAACTTTCGGGACCACTCTGGCCGATATCCCGTGTCATTTTTCGAGATGATACGATTTCTTATAAATTCTTGTCCTACCTCAAACTATTTAAATTTCTTGAATATATTGAAGAATGTAGACATATTTTCTGAAAGATCTAACCCTCCCCTCTGAAATGATACTCTTAACATGTTGGTGAAAATGCATAGTGATCAAAATCTGATTTGTTAATTAACAGGATGAGACGGTCAAAAAGTTCACAAGTTGCAATGCTCATAACACAAATAGGAAGTAAATCCCGTCCAGCCAAATAGAGTAAGAGCCCAGTGCCCCCAGACATAACTTATTTTCAACAAAATGTGGGGGTAAGTAGTGCTTATATGTGTATTAAATGTCAGCATACCTGCTAAGTTGGTTAGACGGCCAATTCACATATACCAGGTGAAAAAGGTAACTAAAAATAGGGTTTACTTAACTTATTTTCTAATGGTTGGTTTTATACATGGTTCATAAAATACTATTATAAAATAATATTGAACATTGCCGGTAGTCGGTACTATCATTGTGCTTTGGAGCAAGTGAGATATCTACGCGAAGTTAAATACTTTTACCGAAACTATTTAAATATTTATTACTTGAAATTATTAAAAAAAAAACATTTGTATAAAAATTTTGTAAAAAAACGCCTTTTTAAAAAAAACCTTAAGTTATATTAAATTTTTCCGCAAGTATTCTTTAAATATTTACCAATTTTGGTTCATTTGTTTTCTATTCGTATTTTTATGTAATGAAGTTAATGATTAAGATTTTATTTTACAAACGCCAATATTTTTAAATTTGAAATTTTCACAAATTATAATTTGTAAAAATTTCATAGTAAAATTAATTAAAAGCCAAATATCTCGAGAACTGTTGGTCTTAGCAATTCGATTATTAAGACCTTTTTTGTAGGAAATAACATTTTCAACAACTTTGTAATTCATCTTTTTTGTGTAGCTCTCGTCATTTATAAGAAAATGACAGAAAGAGGGGAATTTTATGAAAAAAATAGGTTTAGTGACCCGTACTACCTCGCCGGTATGAGTTGCGACTTTGCCGCAATGGACACTTTTGTAGAGCATTCAATTCTCAAAAAATCCCGTCTTTGGGCGAGACGATAACATAAAATGCTGCTGAGCTAAAAAAATTTAAAAAAGGATCAAGGTTCATGTGTTTTTTAATTGGAAAATCTTCACACGCTTTGGGCGAGTACTTAATATTAAGGGCTGAAATTTTCAGGGAATTTTTTGGGGGATATTTTCAACAAAATTTTACGATGGGACCAAAGAAAAATAGTCGCAAATAAAAAAATCACCCCAATATTTATATATATATATATATATATATATATATATATATATATATATATATATATATATATATATATATATATATATATATATATATATATATATATATATATATATATCAGGGTGTTCCGTACACGCATTTAGCATTTTACAACACAGGGTGTTACAGAATGTTGTGAGGAAAATTTAAGGGAAGATCCTACATCTAAAAATATGAAAAAAAGGTCATATAAATATGGGTCCGGAAATGCTTCGTTATTATGATACGGGATGTTTAAAGTTTTTTGTCTTTTATAGTTTATTTCACATTTCTCGAAAACCCGTGAAGATATTGAAATGAGTTTTGGTACACGCAAATGTATAATTATAGGTCACATTAACATGTACAAAATTGTTTTCTAAGGCACTTACATCAGTGGCGTTCGTGTCGGTAAGTCCTTATTTTTAGCCAAGAAACCTGTACGCCACTGGTTTTCGCAGAAATTTGTGTTGGTTTCTTAAAGCCAGTCTAATTCTGCTTAAAAAGTTCCTCTTGGCCTATTTCGTTCTGACTCACCGTTTTCGAAATAAAAATAAAAGTACACTATCTGCCAATTCTTTAAACAAATAATTATTGATGGTAGAAAGTTTTTATTTGCTAGAAAACGTATTACAAATTAACTGAAACAACCCAAATTCAAATCGCTAGGTACTTTATGTCATTCATTTTTGTTTGACAACAAATTCAAGAGAAATTGAAATGATTGATTGATTGATTGATAATCTAAATACACAAGTTGAGGTTTTGTCCGCCTCGACACTGCAGCCTACAGGGCTTGTTGTATCTCTTGTGTATTTGTTTCAGTTAAAAAGGTTTGACACCTTAGACAGGTGTAGTAGCCCTTTTACTGTTCTTTTCTGGTCTCCAGCCTCCTGGTGGTTAGTGTCCACCATGAGGTTTTGATTTGTTCTCCAGTATGTAAGTGCAGGGCACTCATATATGATGTGAGAGGCTGTCTCTTCCTCTTCGTCACATAGTCTGCAAATGGGTTCTTCTCTTTGATTGAAATGACTCTTACAGAAAATACCAACTAGATACATTATATTTTTTTAATTTCGTTTCCGGAAACAGATTATACGGATTAATAAATTTTGAAAACGGTGAGTCAGGACGAAAAAGTCCAGGAGGTACTTTTTAAGCAGAATTAAACTGGCTTTAAGAAAACAATACAAATTTTTGCGAAAACCAGTGGCGTACAGTTTTCTTTGCTAAAAATAAGAACTTACCGGCACGAACGCCACTAATGTAAAGGCCTTAGAAAATAATTTTGTACATGTAAATATGACCTATAATGATACATTTGCGTGCACCAAAACTCATCTCAATATCTTCACGGGCTTTCAGAAATGTGAATATATATATATATATATATATATATATATATATATATATATATATATATATATATATATATATATAATTATACACAGGGTGTCTCAGAATATGTGGGCAATCTCTCGGAATCTAATAGAAAACCTAAAAATATGACAAGTTCCTAGGAGATACAGGTACATAACGGACGCCCCTGGAAATCGTTTTTGTTTAAATAACTTTTAAAATACTAGGCGTAATTTAATATTTTTTTAATATGATGGTTACTAGATAAGTCTTCTTAAAATAAACCCATTAAATCATATTTGGCTTTTTTAGTTTGCCAGGGACGGACTAGCTCTGACACAATAATAGCAATTTTTTAACACCCTGTATAATAAAGGCTCAACAATATTATTTTTCGATAGCTGTAACCTTAAACTAAAAAAAAGGTACTCTTGATTGACATCGATAAAATCAACTGTTTACGAGAAATAAAATACCATGGTTGGTAATTTTTTTACATTATACAGGGTGTTTTCTAATTGTACGTCAATATTTAGGGAAGCAATTTTTGGGTCCATTTTAAGAAGAAAACTTCGTATGAACGTATGTCCTAAACGTCTTAACTTTTGAGATACAGGGTGATAAAATTTTCAAAAATAAATCATTTATTATTAATATCATCTGTAATACCACTTTATATATTTTAATGAAATTTGGCACACATATACATCTATCAAGGAGAAGTTTTTAGTGTACCACATTTTTTTTTATTTGCCAAAATAGGCAGGTCAAATTCTATACGAACGCCACTGGTGGATATAAAAAAAATGTGATACACTTGAAAATGCTCCTTGAAACATTGTACATTTAGGCCAATTTTCATTACAATATCTTAAGCGGTATTACAGATATTAATAATAAATGATTTATTTTTGAAAATTTTACCACCCTTTATCTCAAAAGTTAAGACGTTTGGGACATAGGTTCATATGAAGTTTTCTTTTTAAAATGGACCCAAAAGTTGCTTACCTAAATATTGACGTACAATTAGAAAACACCCTGTATAATGTAAAAAAAAAATAACCAACCATGATATTTATTTTCTCGTAAACAGTTGATTTTATCGATGTCAATCAAAAGGACCTTTTTTTAGTTTAAGGTTGAAGCTATCCAAAAATAATATTGTTGAGCCTTTATCATACAGGGTGTTAAAAAAATTGCTATTATTGTGTCAGAGCTAGTCCGTCCCTGGCAAACTAAATAAGCCAAATATGATTTAATAGGTGCATTTTAAGAAGACTTATCTAGTAACCATCATATTAAAAAAATATTAAATTATGCCCAGTATTTTAAAAGTTATTTAAACAAAAACGATTTCCAGGGGTGTCCGTTTTATGTACCTGTATCTCCGTAGGGGAGGGTCATAGGAAAAAAGTTTATGGGAATTTGTCATAATATTTTTAGGTTTTCTATTAGATTCCGAGAGATTGCCCACATATTGTGGGACACCCTGTATATATACTGAGTTTTTCTTTTTTCTAGGGATTTTTGGGTCAACAACAAATCAAAACTATTTTAGTTCCATGTTAAAAAAGTTTTATTTCAGACGTTTCGGCTGATTTCAGCCTTTATCAATGATTTTTCTATCTAAAACAATTATACAACTAAGCTTTGATGTTCAGAGTATATGTTAACAATGTACAATTTTTATAAAAATGTTTTAAATTTTTTATCGACTTACCCAAAAAGGTTATTCCAGATATTATTGTAACATTTTATTCACTTCACAGGTAAAAATTTTATTAATTAACTTAAAACTACATGGTTAAAAACAGTTTTTGGTTAACGAAGTCTTGGATAGAATTAAGACAAAACAAACACTTTGTGGCTTTAATATATTTTCAAGAGGTGGCGGGTGACTTATTATAAACAAAACGCATCAGCCAACGATTATAAAGTTTAGAACTGTTATATAAATTAATGTTTTATTTAAAAGGGATGCTGCTTATATTAAATACTAAAATTAATTTTTTAAGTACTTTTATTACATTTCCAATGGTCATTTTTTTGGTGTTGATTTTTAAGATTTGGCTATTTGTGTATGTTTTTTTAAAACAAAAACAAAAAGATCGATATATTAAAATATTTTGTCCACAAATTGGTATTTTGTCAAATTCTAGTCTTTGAGTTCGTTGGTTTCGCCCTCCAGCTTACATTACTACTTAAAATGTTTTGAATTTTTGCTGGTCTGCTTACAGTTTTTTTTTCCGATGGGAAATTTGTTGGGAATGTATGTTTTGTAGTGTTTAGGTTATATGGTTTTTTTACTATTATTTTAATATGAATGCTTGATAAAGGATAAAAATATATGTTTTAATAATTATTTGATAAGGTTATAATATATTTTACTGAGGTTTTTTATGTCAGATTTTTCATTTATTGAGTTATCATGTTTTTTAATATAGATCATTTCCAGAAATTCTCTCCTCTGTTGATTTGGTTCAGTTTTTAGGATTTTAGTGTTGGTATAGTTAAATTTATGTGAAGTTTCATTTTCATGATTAGTTAGAGCGGTTTTATTTTTTTGTCATATTTATGACCGTTAAGACGGTTTTGGAGATGTTGTGTGGTTTGGCCAATGTATACTTTGGGACAGTTATTACATGGTATCTGATAAACGATATGAGTTTTTCGATTTTTTGGAGTTTTGGTTTTAAGGGGGCTAAATTCCTTTTGTAATAAGTTAAAACCTTTGTGGCATACAGAAATATTTTGGGGTTTAAAATATCTTTGCAAGTTTTCTGCTAATATATATATATATATATATATATATATATATATATATATATATATATATATATATATATATATATATATATATATATATATATATATATATATATATATATAACTTGGCCTTTGTAAAATAAAATGCTCATAAATAATTATTCAAATAGTTTCACTAAAAGTATTCTTCGTGTAGATATCTCACTCGCTTCAAAGCACGATCATAGTACCGACGCGCTCATACTAACGGCTGAATGTTTTTGGTGTCTGGGGGATGCTTGGCTCTTACGATTGGTTTGGCTAAATAAATAAATGTTTAAAATAGTTACCATATAGTAACATATGTATATAAAAACCAGACATTACAATATAAGTAAAATTACAATATTTTTGGGAGCTTTACAGCGTCTAGCGGAAGTTATGGTCGATAGAAAGTGTCTGGCAGTGTTCAATATGATTTTGTAATAATATTTTATGGAATATATATAAAAATCTTGACTTGACTTGCAAATAGGAGGCTGTTATATACCCCCAGATGGTTTTGCTGCTTAAGCATTCACCAGCTCGCCCCCACCCCTCCAAAGCTTAGCAAGAGGTGGAGCAACCCTTCCACATTGGTTACACCCCCGTTAAATCGGGTTAAGAGAGGGGTTAGACTATTTCAATAAAGAAAGCTATTCAAATGCACATTCAGTTGTCGAGAAATGCAGCAACAAAATCCAGATATAACCAGTCTTCTTCAGACCTTTTTTTTGTCCTCACGAGCCTGTGAGCCACGTGTGTTTTCAAAAAAAGAGATTTAGGAATTACTCCAGACTTCGAAACCACACTTTCACCACACTCCGAATGGCAGGGTAAGTTTTTTCTTGATTCCCGACGGGAAATACAGTAGATACGGTTCCTTCAACCGCCTCCCCGGAAAAAAACTATGTAGTTTTTTTTATCGACCGCACCTTACTAGTCGGAGGTCAACTGATATATAAAAATCAACCATTAGAAAATAAACTAAGTTAACCCTATTTTTAGTTACCTTTCTCACCTGGTATCTGTGAATTGGTCGTCTAACCAACTTAGCAGGTATGCTGGCATTATACACATATAAGCACTACTTGAGCCCCCACATTTTGTCCTTTAGAAAATAAGTTATGTCTGGGGGCACTGGGCTCTTGGATCAAAATGGTAGGAATAATAAATACATGACTCAAAAAATATATCTGACCCTTAAGTTGCTATAATTTTTAAGCTACAATATAAGCATATAAGATTGAAATAATGGTTCTTTAGTTTAGTATATTACTCTCCACGAGGTTCTTCCACGTTATAGCAAAAATTCAATTTCAGTATTGAAACTTTCGGAAAATTTTTGAATAAACAATTTCGCGCTCTTTCGCAAGTCTTTAGTTGTAAACATTTCTCAAACTTAGAAAAAAATATCTTAGATGTGTGAATAGTCATTTCTCGTGTAAAGTGTTCCGTTCTTTCGAATGGCAGCGTTATTTTTAAGAAAAAATTATCCCTTTATGAATATAAATGGGTTATAAAGTTCCGGGGGTAGTTTCACCCTCTTTCCGACACTTCTCAGCAAGGATTCGTTAATTTTTTTTATTTTTCGCCTCAAAATCTACTAGTATGCTAAATTTCATTAACTTTGGTGGCGGTTAAAGAAAAACCTTTAACGACTAGACTAAGGTAAGAAGACAATTGGTAAAATTTTACTTTGCGGACATGACTTGACAAGAATCTAAAATCCGAGCTAAAATCAGTTTTTTCGGGCAACCTCTGGTTTTTAAGTTATAAGGCCTCCAAGTGGACTAACCTCAAAATGGACATTTGTCCAAAATTCCTCCTTCTTGAAACTGATTACCATCAAAAGGGAACATACAGTGATTGGGCACTTACGTATGTATTACATAAATGCCCTAAAATTTACAACTTTATTGCTTATTTTTAGTTAAAACACCTCAAATAAATCTATTTTTTTACTTTCTTAGAACTTAATTATGAATTAAGCAACCAGTTATACATCATATTTATTCTTACATAGTAAACAAAAATGTATTCATTTGGAGTGATTTTTATTAAAAATAGGCAATAAATTATTGTAAATTTTAGTGCATTAGTTTAATACATAAATGACTAATCAGTGTATGTTCCCATTTGATGGTTATTAGTTTCAAGAAGGGAGAATTTTGAGATTAGTCCACTTGGATGCCTCATAACTAAGAAATCAGAGGTTAACGGAAAAAACTGATTTTAGATTCGTGATCAGTGCCCTAAAAAACCCCCTTATGCAAAAATGTATGAAAATCGGCTTCATGCACGTTGGGTAAAATTTATGAACGACTGGGTTATTGTCTAGCAGCCATTGGAGATATATTTGAAAATTCTCTTAAATCTTAAACTTATTTCCAACATATTATTTGTAAAACCTAGTATTAATAATTTATTAAAGCATTTAAAGATTGTAAATGCCATAGTTCTGGAGATTTGTTATTTTAGTTTAGTTTAACTTAACTTAATTCATCTGCATAAATATAACTTGAATCTTTTCGCTGAACGATTTGTTGATGACAATAAAGCAGTAAATTTCAAAATGACAATGTTAATTCACAACTAACTGGTATTTTTTTTTGTTGTTCAGAAATATGAGGCAATAATAAAGTAACAATTTTTAAAAATATATCAGCACCTAACTCGCAAATGGTGTAACCGAAATATCCAATGTTTTTACCATGGACTTAGATTTGCATGCTTTCTAATAAACTTCAAATCAATTTTTCTCCAAAATAATTAGGGAAGCCAATAATGGACCACATTAAAAATTAAATTACCTTGGATTTCCTATATCCCCACGACGATGCACCACCAGGTATAAAATTAAGGCACATGCACAGTTCTGTACAGCAGTACTGAGTTACTTGAATAGACTTAAATTGTGGTTTGAAGAAAAAAATGTCGGCTTCGGTGAACTTTAAATCCATTTTTAAAAAGAAATATTTTGATATAATTTTTTTTTTCACTTATTTGTTACACCATAATAAAACACAAAGAGTCTGAAAAAATTAATTTTTTACTCACATTATCACAAAATAAAATATTTATTTACTTCCCATGTAAAATATACTAAAGTAATATGGCCGACTAACATGAAAAAAAGTAAGAAAGAATACATTAGAAAGAAAAGTTTTGTTTTCGATTCCCTCCTTAAATTTGTTATTTTTGAAAGATGTTATTTTCCAATTACCAGAAATGAAGGTTTTAATAGAAAAAACTAACCAGAACTAACAAACAATAAGTTCCAAACTATTACCTAGTTTTGGTTAGTTTTCGTTAGGTTTTCCTTGTTAAGTTGTAAATTTTCTTTTTAAATGCGCCGTCGAACAAAATGAAAAAAAAGTCTAATATCTTTATATTTCGATTTTGGTAATTGTCTCGAAAGTTGCCTCCTCTCCGATTTTAACCAAATTTAGTATACGGCGGTTTTTTGGGGCGCTGATTACGAATCTGCAATAATTTTTTTTTCGGCAACGTTTCGTTTACGAGATATTCATCATCAAAGTTAAAAATCAAACTAACCTAATTTTCATTATATTCCCCCTTCTTTTTGTACACAATTCTTGATTGTTACACTAAAGTGGCACACAATATTTTATAAACACCTTTTAAAACATTGTATTTTTATTTATTTTACACCTTTTTTCCATTAAATTGCGAACTCTCAAGTTCTAAGGCAGCAGCGACATTTGTTTACAAAAAGCCTAGTGTATACATGGTTGCCTACACGTTGCGGCGTGTGAAAGTGGAGGTTTGCAATTAAATGGGAAAAAAATGTAAAATTAATATAAAAACAAGTTTCTAAAAGGTGTTTGTGAAATATTGTGTACCAATTTGGTTAAAATCAAGAATTCTGCACAAAAAAAGGGGAGGAATAGTGTAATAAGGTTAGTTTGATTTTCAACTTTGATGATGAATATCTCGAAAACGAAACGTTGCCGAAATTTTTTTTCAGATTCGTAATCAGCGCCCCAAAAAACCCCCGTATACCAAATTTGGTCAAAATCGGAGAGGAGGCAACTTTCGAGACAATTACCTCGATTTTTTATAGGTAAAAATAA
Organism: Listronotus oregonensis; assembly: GCA_019359885.1. NCBI lineage: Eukaryota > Metazoa > Arthropoda > Insecta > Coleoptera > Curculionidae > Listronotus > Listronotus oregonensis. The sequence goes on from JAHBCN010000130.1 coordinate 176,835, forward strand.
AGTGGACTCCACTTCCAGATGATTACCCTATTTATTTTTTTTGTAATTTGTGTATTATTATTTGATCCATAATGCTTAAAACTAAATATATATATATATATATATATATATATATATATATATATATATATATATATATATATATATATATATATATATAAATATACTTTTTTTTTTGATCTGACAACGTTGCAAAATATGGCCTTTTATTTAAACTAAAAATATAGTGTTTTTCGACTTTTAATTACATTTTACCCTGCAAAAATGCATTTTTTTGGATTTTTCTTTTTGAAATCTGCTAAATAAAATGTGTTCTTTTTATAAGTAGTTTTTATTTTTTTCAAATCAAATGGAGCTAAACAACACCGGATCCACAAATATCATATATTAAAGTGTTAGTTATATATTTTACAAAAATGGCTCTCTTAGGATATTATAGATATTAAGTATCTGCACACCCTAGTAAACAATCCCAAATGGTACCTACATAAAACATGAATCCAATGTTGTACAATGCTAGCAACAAACCTTTTTTTCTGTTAATTGTAATATTTCTACAAGTACAAATCGAATTTAAAAATTGTAATTGTGCGGTAAGCAGTTTGGTTAAAATAATTTGCAAGAAAATAGTAAAAAACTTACATCTTTTAAAAGTCATAGTAACAGATCCATTTAATCGGGCTTTTTGAAATAATTTGGTAACTTCAGATAAAAACTACAAAATAGAATAAAACTAATAAATATACAACATGTATATTAATAAAAAAAATACTTAACTTACTGCATCATTTTCTAGTAATACCATGTTTCTCTAATCTCTTTAAATATAAAACTACAAAATACAAAAGAAAACCCATATGGTAATAATTTTGACAATGACAACGATGACAACAATCAAAAAATAAGGTTAGCCATATGGATTGTAGAGGTAAGGATCACCCCCTCGTATGGCTGTTTTGATCACTAGGAATCGCTGGTGTAGTTCAGGGAACCAATGACCTTGACCGCAATATATAAAGTGACGCTTAAAAACGACCCTCTGGAACACAACGCCATCTTAATTTATTGCAATTTGTGGGGCATTTTTGTAACACAGAGTGGATGATCCTTACCTCTAGTATCTATGGTTAGACACTTCAGGTCTGTTTGTTATCAAGTTCAGAGTAGGACAGAGTAGGTAAGTGTGGGACTAAAAGGTGGAACTAGATCTAAATAAGTTCCGAATTGATTTTTATACCAAACGCGTTTTAGACTTATTTGAGAAATAAAAAATGGTTTTATGGTTATGATTATAAACAAACAACTTTAACGGCGGTTTGCACCACTGTGGTTTAAGCAGTTTTAAGCCCTTCTTAACCTAAGTTGCATTGAGACGGTGTCAAATATTATGACAATAGTCACATTCAAAACGTCCCTTAGTTAAGAAAACAGAAAACCACAACGGTGTAATTGGCCATAAGTATTTTAGCAAAAATGCATCTAACTTTACTACTTCGAAAGGTAGCGTAATTAACTGAAAACTAGTTTACTCCAGAATTCATACCAAACACCTAGTTCTAAATTACACTGTAGATAACAAACGCTTTATTGACAAAAAAGTGTACAATAGAGTACTCTATTTCTGGATAACAAACACATTTCGCTGGCCAGTGCACACCCACAAGTACATCTAGTCAGTTTTGTGAGAAATTAATAATAACTTTCTATTATTGTTAAAAATGTTTTTTTGCAAAAAAATTTAAACAGTTATATTTTTTGATTAAAATGTGTTATTTTTTTCAAAAAATTTGGTCCCTTTCCCCTCACCAACATGTTCAATGTTACAGGGAGTTATTGCAGCTGCATTTTTTTTAAATTTTTAGGGTTTGAGGGGAAATTTGGGAGTTTTAGATAAGAAATAAATAAAAATAATAAGAAATAAACTTTTTTACAGGACGCAAAATATTTATTTAACAAAATAAAAAAAATGAAACATACATTGAAATACAAAACCTTAAGAAGTATCTATGAAAGAAAAGTTGGTTAAACATGTTTTTTATCATTTTCATGAGGAATTTTTTTAAAGAAGTCGGGGATAATCTTTAGGCATTACGTCGGTAATTTCGAGAAGTTGTTTTATTTGTCTATTGATATTCTCGGGCGATTTAAATAAAGAGGGCTGTATTCTACATCGGGAGAAACATTCTTGGATTTCCTTAAACATTGATAAGCATGATAAAAATCATTTTTTAAAACGAAATTGCACCATCTGGAGTGTATCTAAGTGCTCTTAATTTGACACCACAGCACCTGAGGCCTAAGGGATGAATACCATTGTACATTTTATCAGCAAAGTTTTTAAAAATCATAACTAGTATTTCTGCAACCAATGGGAAGGGTTTTTGACGAGCTTGTTTTGTTATAACAAAAAATTTCCCGCAGGAGAATATTCGCTTTTCCAACCTTCTTCAATTGGGTGTGCACACTATCACCCCGCATTTGTGTGTGCCCTTTTTACTAGATATTTTTGTTCAATAATAGTCTGATTCTTAACAGACCAGGTAAGAATGGTTGGCCAGAACAAAATTTCTTTCTGGTATCCGCACCCGTCACAAAGAAATTATTATTGATCTTGAATTTGGGAAATGGTTTCAAGTAATCAATTATGCAGCTAGAAAAATTTGGGATGCTTCATTTTTCCCCCCCTGGCCACCAAAGCCCATTCCCCGATGCGACCAACGTTGTAAATAGTGAAATTATGAACTCGAAGTTTTTGTTAATATATATTGACGCAAACATTCTGGGGCAAAGTTGTACTGCTTTTAAGTCCATTGTTAAAACGTGACACTCCCCTTAAGCTCGCTTCTGTACCCCTGTTTTTCCAATCTAGCTCTATCTTTATTGGCTTTGTGCAACTCATATTCTTCTTTTTTCATTATTTCAACTTTAATCAACACACATCGCATCTATCTTTTTTTGGGTTAAAAAATGCCCATGTTCTTTGATCTTTCATCAAAAAAAAAACCAACTTAAGGCTTTACCTTTACAAGACTGAACATAACGCTTATATAATTGAGATTTTTTTAATAAAATTGTCCTCGATGTAGTTTTTTTAGTATCAGTTCAATAATGGGACGGAACTTTCGGTAATTTATCAAACCACCTTCCAAAAATTTTTCTTCCTATTTTAGGTTCTCTTTAAAATTTTTTCTTTCGCATCTTTTTTTTTCTTTGGATTTGGTCATGCCATTGTCACTTTTCTTGAGCCATTTTACCAATTTCCCTTCTCCTAAAGCTGTTTAAGAAAAATTTTTTTGCAAACTCAATGCTATCTTCCACTTTCAGGTGGTAAAAAAGGAAAAAAAATTTTTTTTTTTCTGCAATTTTTTACGTCTTTTGGGTTCCATTTTTGCACATTGTTTGCAACGTACATTTTTTTTTTTTATCCTAAGACAATTCTTCCAAAAAATAATAATTTTGTTCTTTTCTTTCTTTTTTTTTGTTACATCCATAGACTTTATTTTTCCCAATGTTTTCCGTCGCATCTTTCTTTTTTGTTTTCTTTTTATTTTCATGGTCATTTTTCCATTTTCCATTTTTTCTTGTTTCCCAAAATACCTTTCACCCCTTCATTCGTTTATTTTTGTTTGAAATTCTTTCCATTTGCTTTATCAGAATCTTTCTTAGCTCGTTTACGTTTTTTTGTTGAATCCCCAGCATCAGATTTCTTCCATTTCACCCTCCGCCAGAATCATCATGGAATTAGTGTTTCTTGTTAAAATAACGTTACTGTCTGAAGAATTCGTATCACTTTCAGCATCATAACTTGATCAGCTTTATCACTCACGATGTTTTGCATTTTCATCATCTATTAGTTGATTTTGTTGGGGAAATTGGGAAAGGGAATTGTAATCAATTGAGTGCTCTATTTTCTAAGTTTTTTGAGAATTGTACCATCTTCTAAAATACTGGATATCCTAGTAAACAGTTAGAAAAGATGTCATGATTTAATGATTGATCTTGAATTTGAGCATCTGTTGGTCATCGAAAGATTTCGATAATATGGCCCCTGTATGCACGGTATCTGAAACTTTAGGGAAAAATTACTATTCATTGTCATTTCTAATGGTGCGGTTTTACCTGAAATTTGTTCAACAACATCTTTATTAAGCACTAGGTCTTTCCATAATTTTTCCCCCGACATTCTGAAAAATAAAAAAAAGGAATTATTAAACAGTAGATAAGGCAGGGAATTTTGCCAAATTTTAAATGTAGTGTTTTTTTAACGAAAGTAATTTTTTAGGTTGCATGAAATTGAAACCACAGAAAGAAACAGAGAAATAAAGTGCAATATCTCGTATATACAAAATCTTATATAATTTCCTCGTATGTACAAATAATTGGAAAAAAGTAAAAAAAGGGGAAAAAACCGCTAATTTTTAGTTAAAAGTTCAAAATATGTTTTCTTTTTCCAAAAAAAAAACAATACAATATAAAAGTTGTACTTATTTTTTTTCAAAACCGCCGCTGTGATCTATCTTCACGGAGCACTATTACTTGAAACTGCATTTTTCAAGGTATTGTACACATAATTTAACCGGAGATATTGACATAACACTTCGTTGCCACAATTTTACTGGAAAATCAAAGCAAGGGTTTTTTTTTTTTTTCAGGTTTGACAGGATAATTGGTTTTGCTATTTTTATTTAGTTTTTAGTATGTAAGTCCGTTTTTTTGAATTAAAAAAATTGAAATTGTTTTGACCCCCAAAAAGGGGATTTTAGCGGACAAAAATCGAAAAAATTTTAAAGTTTGTTTTCGGATTATTAAATTTTTAAAAACAAAATAATTTTTTAATATTTTTTTTTCCTTTTTTTTACCTAAAGTGGCCAAAAAAAATTTTTTTTTTTGTTTTTTTAACCCTTTTCCCGATTTTGGGGGGCCTTTTTTAAAAATTTTTTTAATTTTTGGGGAAAGTTAATATTTACAATTAAATGAAAAATATGTATAAAATAAATATAAAAACAAGTTTTTAAAAGGTGTTTATCAAATATGGTGTTTCAATTTAGTGTAAAATTAAGAACTCTGTACAAAAAGAAGGAGGAAAAGTGTAAATGAGGTTAGTTTGATTTTTAAGTTTGATGATGGATATCTTGAAAACGAAACTTTTCCGCCAAAAAGGTTTTCAGATTCGTGATCAGAGCCCCAAAAAGCCCCCATATACTAAATTTTGTCAAAATCGGAGTTGCGGCCACTTTCTAGACAATTACTTAATTAATAATTTTTGGGGTGCTGATCACGAATCTGAAGTCAAATTTTGTCGGACACTTTTTGGTTTTTGAATTATAACAAACTCCTCCAAAATTCCTCCTTCTTAAAACTGATTACACCCAAGGGTAATAAACCTAACAAGGAGTGCTCGATCCCATTTAAGCCCATATAAACCAATTTAAATGTCAATTCGGTATTTGTGACGTAATCTGTTTGCCTTTTTGTTTTGTTTACAAGTAATATAAAGTCTTAATTTTTTAAAAATATTATACATTACAGTTCTAATAGTAAGTACATATCCAAAATAGTTTTTAAAAGTTGAATATTTAACAAAAATTAATAAAATAAATCTGCCTTCTGGGCAAAATGGGCAAACGGTGACGTCCAAACATAACCTATATCTGCGGACAAATAGTAAAAATCGAGCACTCCTTGTTAAGTTTACTACCCTTGGATTACACCCAAAATTGAAGATTTTATGGAAATACACTTATTATTTTATAAGATAAATTTAATTTCACCTTTATTTAACAAATATTTTTAATAAAAAAAAGCACCACAAAAATATTAATTTTAATTTTATAAATGTCAACAAAATTGTTTAGAGATTTTAGACAGTTTTATCAGAGTACAATTGTTGTACTCTGGTTTTATGTTGGTACACCAGGGACCCGCGAAACAATTGAATGGCCTACTTTATAAATTTGAATTATTTCTATTTTCGCGATTTAAATTTAAAAAGTAAACCATTCAATTGTTTCGCGGGTCCCTGGCGCACCAACATAAAACTGTTTTAAATCTCAAATCTCTAAACAATTTTGTTGACATTTATAAAATTAAAATATTTTTGTTGTTTCTTTTTTATTAAAAATATTTGTTAAATTAAGGTGAATCTTATAAAATAATAAGAGTATTTCCATAATATCTTAAATTTTGGGTGTAATCAGTTTTAAGGAGGAATTTTAGGAAAGTTTGAGGTTAGGTCCGATTGGGGCATTATAACTCAAAAACTAAAAGTGTCCGACAAAATTTAACTTCAGATTCGTGATCAGCGCCCCAAAAAACCTCGATATACAAATTTTTAATAAAATCGGCCGTGGGCTCGGTAAGTAAAAAAATTACCGTTTTTAGTTCGCAATAGACCAAAAAGTCGTGTTCCCCATAAGGATTCTGTCATTTTCTCGAAGCATGTTAAAAAGACGATCTTTATATGTCGGTTTCAGAAAAATTGTAAAGCATGTGATTATTAAATCCTAATCAAAAAGGAAAAAGGCTAATAATAAAAGAAGGTAAGGTGAAAAATATGATATATACCTAAATGCTGCTTTTACTAACATGTATTTTTTTATTGTAGCAGTTCCATTCAGTTTGCATTATTACACCTTGGATAACACAGACACAATTTTAAAGTCCACCAGTGACTCTTCACAACTCTGGATGTAGTTACATAGTTATTAGTAAGTAAATTGAAATTTTTGTGTAATTTTAATTGTAGTAATTTGTTGTCAAGATAGTAAATATGTCAATATTGAGTTGCTTATACTTAGAACTGATCAACTTTAGGTATATGCTATAAGAATATGGGTAAAATTTTATAAAGAATCTAAAAATGCATTAATGTACCTACAGAATGTGTATTTAATATTTTTTTTCCATTATTCTGTACATTTACCAAGTTTGCGATTAGTTACATTCTTTAATTGTATTTAAATTTTTTTGGATACTTATCTACCACTTGGAATATTATATTAAAAAAGACATGTTTTAAAAAATAATTTATATTTTTTAGATTTGCCTTTCACAAGTAAAAACTTAACTGATGTAAACCTACCTTGCACTGAAGTATTTGTTTAGATTGTGTAGAAATGAAGTGGACTGCGAGGAACTTGTAAGTGGGTTAAACTATCGAGTACTAAATAAGATCGCCTATTTACACAATGTACAGCCAATATAACTAACTTTCTGGCGAACTGGATATATTTGCAATGAGTGCCGCACAATATTTTGAAGTGATTAGGACTTCATGGCTTAATAATTTATTGACTAATAATTACAGCTAGGTTGAATTTGATTTATTGTTTGGTGTTGTTTGTTATTTGTTTACTCGATGATTTTATATATATATAATATATATATATATATATATATATATATATATATATATATATATATATATATATATATATATATATATATATATATATATTTTAATAATGGTAAATGTCTTATAAATCGATGCCATGTTAGATGTTATGCTGAATAAATAAAAGTACGATTTTTGGTCTTAAATTTAAAGAAACATGCAGAGGTAAATTTAAATAAAATGATCTTCTAACTGTCGTTGCAGTTTAGAATAGGAATGTATATGGTTTTTCTGTAAAAACAGATCGTTATTTAGGGGTAGCGAGTCTCAAGCTGTTAAAACTAAAAGAACATTAAACAATACCTTTCTGAGACACAGATTGACAATGTACGAAAATGGGGCATGCTACAATTGCATTCGATTTTATAATAGTTTACCCATTCTCATAAAACAAATGACCACTGTAAAAAAAATTAAAAAATGTGTTTAAGGTGCTGGTAGATATTGAACCTTATAATTTAAATGAATATTTTTTTAAGAATTGTAAACTATTAGCTGCTTTTTTTATTTCGTTTTTGACACTATTTCATTTTATGTATGTTTATATGTAATTTTGAAATAAAAATTTGTTTATTATTATTTTTATTATAGAAATTTTATGTATGTTTATATGTAATTTTGAAATAAAAATTTGTTTATTATTATTTTTATTATAGAAATAAACTAATAGGTAGGTTGATTTTAAAGGGAAACAACAAAAAACTAAATACTAAAACTTTAAATATTTTTTTTTTGTTTGTACAATTAGGATTTTAATGTTTGAATGATTTTTATGTTTCAGAATGTGAAATGTAGTATACCACAAAATATTATTAAATAATACCACCAAGTACTGTATTCTTTTCTTCCATATCTACTTCAAAATGTAAAAATTTTAGTTGTGTTGTACCTAATTGTAATGTATTGTAGTGTTGAGGTTGTGAAACAAATACAGTTTAGTTTTGTAGCAATAGTCACTTAAATTATGAAATATAATTGGAACAAAACTGGGTACCTTATAATTTACAATACATGATCTTTTACTTTTACATTCGAATCCAAAAACGGTTTTTCACAAATGCTACATACTGTGGCATTTTAAAAACATTTTTTTTATTTGTTAAAGGAATCATTGGCACAATGTCTCTTAAATAGATGTTATATAAATGCCTCATATAACTAACTAACCCGATATAACTCAAACTTCGAAAGAGAATCACAAAAAGAGCACTTTATGTAGTAAGCAAAAGAATGTTTGCTTACTACATAAAGTGTTTACAACTGTTAATAGTAAAATAATTTTGGGGTTCTGGTTGTATTCCTAATAATAGGTTTAAAACCGATTCAAAATCGACATAAACCACAAAGGGAACTTGGCATTTGTTTCAAGTTTTAAAATATTTTTGGGTATATCCTTTCTAAACTTATCTATACTAGTTTCGTTTAATGGAGTTAAAGTTAAAAATGCTTACAATTGTAATTCAGATGCTATACCAAAATAAACTAAACAACCATCGCAGAAATACATTTATTTTGGGTTGGATATTTGTGACGAGACCAGTCGAGACTGAGGCGGCCAACTTAAACAACAACTATAAAAAGTCAATGCGGGAAATGCGACGACGACGGGGGGAGGGGTTTAGGTAAAAGGAGTAAAATTAATAAAAATCGGGTAATACTAAATCAACATTTTATTATTTAAAATCGTATTTTCCCGTTGAATGACATTTTTTAACTAGATTAGGGTTCTTGTTAAGTATATCATAAAAGTTATGACAACTGCCCATATTAAATTTGATTATAAGCATTCTACGTAACGTTTCAACGCCACCCGCGCTTTATCCATAAATTAATTAGTTTCCGACATGCGGGATGCAAAAGATAAATTGCGGGACAATTTTATTAAATATTGCAATGAAGGATTACAACCGCCAATACAGGACCGTCCCACAGAATGCGGGACGCGGACGGTTCCCTTTAATCCAACAATCATGATTTGCTGAACAGATTCAGTCATTGATATGGCCGGGATCACATTAACATTGCAATCTTTTGTTATTAAAAGTAAATTAACATGGGTTTGGAGTTTTGTTACATACCTTAACAGACTAACAACCTCATAAATTAAGGTATTGTTTTCAATTTTGACTCCAAACCATATAAATTTACTAAAATATAATTCAACTTTTCAGACTTTGTTTTATCCCGTAATTTTACTGAAAAACCCATAGCTGCTCAGTTTAATACTGTAGAATAGTATGGGTATAAGCCAATTTCGAAGTCAGCAGTCGCCGCCGGATACAGTGCTGACCTTATTGCCCAAGCAGTACAAGACTCGTCCTTGTTTATTAAGGAAAAATTTAGGTAACTCAACACAAGACGATCCGGCCAGTGGTGAAAACTTGTTGATATTTACTTCCAGGTAAAGAATTTTTGTCCAGAGCGCATCCTGCCATAAAATAAAAATAAATCAATACATTTTATAACATTTAAATATTTTATCACCAGAAATAATCATATTACAGGTCTGTTTGTTATCAAGTTTAGAGTAGGTAAGTGTAGGACTAAAAAGTGGAACTAAGTGTAAATAAGTTCCGATTTGATTTTTATACCAAACGCGTTTTAGACTTATTTCAGAAATTAAAAATGGCTTTATGGTTATGCTTATAAACAATCAATTTTAAGCCTTGTAGTAAACATGCATCTAACTTCACTACTTCGAGAGTTAGCGTAATTAAGTGAAAACTAGTTTACACCAGAATTCATACCAAACACCTAGTACTTTATTGACAAAAAAGTGAAAACTGGATAACAAACAGACCTTACATATAAAATAATACGTTTAATTTTACATACCTGAATCTCTTTCTGGGAATTCCATCGACTGAGTTTTTTATCAGAGCCACTTGCCACTGTCACCACCTTGTAGTATGTATTAAATGACTTGTAATCGTAGACGTCCTATGAATGATGTATTTGTAAAGCATAATTAGTAACACTCAATACTCGCTTCTTTATTGAGTGAAAAAATGTGTAGTCGATATGCTCACTGTCACTAGATACATGGTAGGATGCAATGTAATTTTAACTCATTGCACACGGGCACCTCACACAAATCACAGGACTGCATGCGTGGCGTAGATGGTGATCCAGATAACCTACATCTTCTACTTGGTCCAACCATATTCACAATATCAAATTGATGGAGGCAGACCTATGACGGTTCAAGAATAGGAAAGAGTAAAAGTAGCTTGGCACTTTTTATACACTTATTGAGACATTTCCTTAGTAATGCTTTTTACTCACTGATTAAATAAATAAATTATAACTTTACTGACACCAAAATCTGGTTAATAATGCAATATAACCAGGAATACAGGCATTTATAAGACACCACCTAGCCTATCCTGTAGTCAAGGTTGAATTTTTTAAATACACCTGCGCTGTCTAACACTTAGGTCCAAGGTCAAATACCATGTTGCACATCTGGGTAATTAAACAAATCAAGATAGATTAAAGATAATTAAAAAGAAAATAAAGACCATTTTTCAGGGTCAAATGACGTATAGCACACCTGGCTCATTTACATATGTCAATGCACCTGCGAGGGGAGCATGGTGTCGGCTTTTCTTCACTACTCTATTCTGTATAAGAAACATAAATACCAGCGCTAAGATTTCTTTCATGAGGGCATTCTTGACGTAGTGTACACAGGTAACTTAAAAAAGTTTTCATAGATCAAAAAAATAATAATGGCTCTATTGTTTATTCTTGCTTTATCTCCTCATACAACTTTTCAGCATAATTTAAAAATTCAATGAAACTTCCATCTCTCTGACCCCAGATTAAATAGGTTTTTTTACTGGCTTCAAATCTTTTGGTGTGGAAACACCTTAAGCAATGGTGTATAACCTTCTTCCTTTTTATTCTTACTTTGCTTGTTAAACCAGGTAAAAGCAATGATCTACAGCCCTTGCATATGGTTCTCTTTACTTCTACATCCCTACAAAATTGTTGTGGTTAGATCAGTAAAAACAAAAATTATGATTTTTAAATATAAATTTCTGATCCATACCTGTTATTATTATTTTTTTTTTAAATCCAAACATCTTACAGTTATTTCTATTTTTATTAAAAAAGAGTAAGTTTAAAAACTTTTAAAGTCTCTCATTAATCGTTTTACCATTTAAGCATAAACCTACTGGTGGCAGCCTTGCCGCTTTACCATCCGAACAAGCGTCAGAGAGAAAAAAGAAGGTGTATAACCTTTCTCTCACGCTTAACGTGTTGATTGTTTGGCGGGAGGGGGATATTCCCCGCACTGCATTTTGACTGACCGGCGGGGTATACACGGTGTCCCAGAATATGTGGGCAATCTCTCGGAATCTAATACAAAACCTAAAAATATTATGACAAGTCTCCATAAACTTTTTTCCTACGACCCTCCCCTACGGATATACAGGTACATAACGGAAGCCCCTGGAAATAGTTTTTTTCTAACTTTTAAGATACTAGGCGTAATTTAATATTTTTTTAAAATAAAGTTTACTAGATAAGTCTTTTTAAAATAAACCCACTAAATCATTTTGGCTTTTTTTGTTTGTCAGGGTCGGACTAGCTCTGACACAATATTGGCAATTTTTTAACACCCTGTATGATAAACAATCAACAATATTATTTTTAAATAGCTTTAACCTTAGGGTGTGGTTCCTTCCACGCGGCCGTCGGATACGACTAACGCAATGCGACTAACGCATGCGGCCGCCGTTTATTCAGGTGGTTTCTTAGGACCGCGGCTCAAACTCGCGATAGCAAAATTATTAGTGTAAAGGAAATAATCTTTGGTAAGAGTGGTGATGGATGATTTAGCAATATATTTATTGTTAGAAGAAAAAGAGGATGACGAAATATTATTACAATTAGCCAACCTAAAACATAGCAATGCCCCTATAAATCCAATATTTCAGCAAAGACGCGATGAGGGTTGTTATACTACATTAATAAATCGGCATCTGCAACAGGATGAAGTAAAATTTTAAAAATATTTTAGACTGAATAAAGCAGTTTAGTTTTATTCTTGACTTAATAAAAGACGATATAAAGTCCGAGCCATACAACAGAGTTGAATATCTAATAACCCCAGAAGAAAAAAATAGCCATTGTATTAAGGTAAAGCTGTACAGGGTGTCCCAAATTCGAGTCTTATCATTAGGATCTCGAAAACTTGAAGAGATACGAGGTCGGTTAAATGAAGGCAAAGTTGCGCAATTTGATGCTAATCAAAATGCCACCTTAGAACTTTAAAAATTTCGAATACATACTTTTGGAAAAAACCGATTATTCGCGATTTCGTTTTTATTTTTTTATGACTTTATTTGAATGGATGTAACAAAATAACTTTTACATTTCCATTGCTACTTTTTCTGTTCTACAAGATAGTGTTATTAGATTTATACACCGACGTTTCGTCTTTGAGCTGCCATCAACTGTTTTTTTTTAATACGGGCCTGTTTTTTTTATGTATTTTAGGAGCTATTAAGTTCCCAAAACCAATAATGTATTGCACTTATTCGAAAAATTTATATTAATGGCAATTTTCATAAGAAACCATATGTTAGAGAGAGTCAGAGAATATATTTTTGGGAGGATCTTGGGAAAACATTAAACTGATTTTTCGAATAAGTGCGAAACATCATTGGGTTTGGGATCTTAAAAGCTCTTAAAATACGTAATAAAAAATCCAGTACCTCATTTAAAAAATATTGTTTTAATTTTCAACAATTAAAAAAAACACCGGACATTCCACACAAAACAACACCAACAAAATAAATATCAGACGCAAACACGAATGCGGCTACACTGCTTCTTCAGCAGTTCAGTCGCATCAATCGCAGTCGTTGACAGCGGACGCATACGACTGCCGCTCGGAACAAACCAGGCACATTTAAAAACATGAGTAGGAGTGCTTTGCGGCTAACGTAGGGCGTTAGCCGCATGCGGCGGCCGCGTGGAAGGAAACATACCTTTAAACTAAAAAAAAAGGTATTCTTGATTGACATCGATAAAATCAACTGTTTTCGAGAAATAAAATATTATGGTTGGTAAAGTTTTTTTTACATTATACAGGGTGTTTTCTAATTTATTGTCAATATTTAAGGAGAAAATTTTTGGGTCCATTTTAAGAAGAAAACTTTATATGAACATAAGTCCCAAACGTCTTAACTTTTGGGACACAGGGTGGTAAAATTTTAAAAATAATTAATTTATTATTAATATCCGTAATACCACTTTGGATATTTTAATGAAATTTGGCATACATGTACTATGTATCAAGAAGCATTTTTTAGTGTACTACATTTTTTTTATTATTTCCATCAGTGGCGTTCGTACGGATTTGATCTGCCTATTTTGGCACACATTAATGGTACACCACTGATTTCTCTTAAAATTAAAATTATTTTTGAAATACCCAATCATTTCCAGTCATAGTTGAATACTTATTTTTTTTTAATTCGATGCACGGTTTTTGTTAAAAAAATAAAAACCGTTTCTCTGCATGATCATAACAATATCGGTAAACAATATCACCATGCAGAGAAATATCTAGATGTAATTTTTCTAGGTGAAAACCGTACGTCGGACTAAAAAAATCAAGAGATCAAATCTGCTTATAATTTTTTAGTCCGATGCACGGTTTTGACCTACAAAAATTAAATCTAGATATTTCTCAGCATTGTTTACCGATATTGTTATGATCATGCATGGAAACGGATTTTATTTTTTTAAGCGAAAACCGTGCATCGGATTAAAAAAAAAATCAAGTAATCAGCTTTGCTTAGAATTGATTGGGGATTTTAAAAATAGTTTTAATTTTAAGAGAAATCAGTGGCGTACCATCAATATTTACCAAAATAGGCAGGTCAAATTCCGTACGAACGCCACTGATGGAAATAAAAAAAATGTGGTACACTAAAAAATGCTTCTTAATACATAGTACATATATGCCAAATTTTATTAAAATATCTAAAGTGGTATTACGGATATTAATAATAAATTATTTATTTTTGAAAATTTGACCACCCTGTATCTCAAAACTTTAAGTCATTTAGGACATACGTTCATATAAAGTTTCCTTCTTAAAATGGACCCAAAAATTGCCTCCTTAAATATTGACACTAAATTAGTAAACACTCTGTATAAGGTAAAAAACTTTACCAACCATAATATTTTATTTCTCGTAAACAGTTGATTTTATCGATGTCAATGAAGAATACTTTTTTTAGTTTAAGGTTAAAGCTATCCCAAAATAATATTGTTGAGTCTTTATCATACAGGGTGTTAAAAAAATTGCAAATATTGTGTCAGAGCTAGTCCGTCCCTGGCAAACTAAATGAGCCAAATATAATTTAATGGGTTCATTTCATGGACACTTATTTAGTAACCTTCATTTAAAAAAAAAACATTAAAATACACCTAGCACTTTAAAAGTTATTTAAAAAAAAAACGATTTCCAGGGGCGTACGTTATGTACCTGTATCTCCGTAGAGGAGGGTCGTAGGAAAAAAGTTTATGGAAACTTGTCATAATATTTTTAGGTTTTCTATCAGATTTCGAAAGATTGCCCACATATTCTGGGACAGCCTATATACCCCTCGCGGAGCGAGAGAAAAAGGTTATACACCTATTATTTTTTCTATCTCGCACACTTATTTGCATTACCAAGCAGCAAGGCTCCTTCTAGTAGATATATTATGCTCGAAGGTTTTACCTAATGAACACTGTCCCTATTATTGTTAGCCATTAAACCTCAATGAAAAAACCTGACTAAAAAAGTGAACAGCAAGATTGAGTGTACCCTCCTCAAGTCCTAGCCCATTGGTTTTAGTTAGTTCTGGTCTTTAAAATTAATTATGACGATAATTTTGGAAATATAAAACAGAAATTTTGGCGCTTTATTGTGGACAAATCTATGAGAGCGGAAAGACGGCGGTAATCTTCCATCTTGATCTTTAGACAAAATAACGTTCCTGTCGCATATACAACAAAATGGTACAAGTTACCATGAGTCAGCATAATCCAGCAAAATCATCCAACGGGTGAATGCTGGCTAGATGCTGTCAAGCCCCATTAACAACAAGACAAAATGTATTGCGACTGTAAAACAATGACTGCTGTCGGGTGGTACATGGATGTTTGGGGTCAGAAATGTGGGATGATATTCGATACTGATTCCACACATACTATAGTAAGGCGGATCATCATAACCCATTGCAAAATATTCAGTCCTAAGAATTATTACTTTTTGAAAACTAGTAACGGGAAGCTTGAATAAGCCTGAAAACAAAATTTATTAAAGTTTGTTGCATATATACCTGATGAAGTTATCCTCATTTTGATGTCATAAAACACCGAAGTTAATTTTGATGCGCCAGAGATTGTGCTAATGGAAGGTGTTATACTTTATACTACCGCCAAATTAAAAAACGATATAGGTACCAAATAAAAGACCCAGAAGGGAATATGTTATGTTGGTGTTGGCATAACTAGTGCAAAATAGTCTACTCTACCCCAAAGGAATTCTACCAGCAAGATCCCGACCCAGAAAAAAATAATTATATCTGTCGGAATGATGGACTTGAAGAACTATCCTTAGCAGGTTAAAAAAGGTAACAAAATAGGTATCCGTCAATCGGCCAACATGATAGTAATCTGTGTCTTTATATTAGCTTTAAAGTCCCCAGTAAGCAAACACCCTAATGTTTCACAAGATCTGGGAGGCAATTTTAATAAATAGGCGGTCAAAAGATCTAGGTTCAGCTTAAAAAGTATACTTTCACCGAACGAAGAATTTTTATTTATACAAATACATATTTTGAAATTAAGCTTAATTTGATTTCTTTATGTTTTTGTTTTGTGTTTTTGTATTATTCTCCCGTTTTCTAAGGATTTTTTAAATGATAAAACCGCAAATAATTGTGCGCAATATATACTAGATTATTTAGTGAAATTTATAGTTATGTCTTTTTAATGCCGTATTCTCGAAAGAATTGTAAAAACTTAAGTTTTAGACTAACTGTTAAGAGAATATACGTTAAAAATAAATATAAACAAACATAAGGCGATGGTGTTCTAAAGCACCTGAAAACAATCTTAACTATTCCCAAAACATCATTTTTTTCAGTGGAATAATTTGTAACTTAAAAAATTGTTATACTTCACAACTAGCGATTAAAAGAATTGTATAAGTATCTTATTTATTGTGCAAGCAGATATGATGTATTTTTTTTTTTAACACAAATGTAAAAGTTACCGATTTTTTTTAGTCTGGACACTCTAGGAATAAAGGAATGAAGAAAGCGGGGTCTCTCTAGTTGATCTGTAAAATGATTAATAAAAGTTGCACTACGTGTTGCTCTGTTGGGAGGTGCCAGAGGAGGAATTATACTGGCCAACTCCTCGGAGCAGAAGCCATAAAAATACCTATAAAAATGCGACAGATCCCCTACTGCCCGTCGGTGGACAAGAGGAAGAAGCTTTTCTGTAGGTAGGTTGGTAGGTTTAAAGTGAGTGGGTATAACACCCTTCCACCGCGACCGATCGGTCTATTGTGGCTCACACCCTTTTATATTTCTCCCATCAGGTCCAGACTTCTAATAAATCTGATGATCCTGTTGGGGGAGAGCTTTCACCTCCCCCGGCAACAAGGTGTCATTGCCGAGGATTGCGAATCTTAGTCGTGCCATTGCAGTGTCCCGTGTACAGTTCCACTAGAGTTTTAAGGTGTACCTTTAATTGCTCCAGTAGTTTGACAGTACATTGTTGGTTCGGTGGGCTTATAAAGGCCTTCGAGTGTCTGAGACCCGGAAGTCCATGCCAGTACCGAAGATTTTCTCTTTGTGTCCAAACTGATATGAACTGCTTGGCCATTCCATAAGATATACCGATGACTGGTTCCGGCCCTGTGACTTTTGGCTCCGCCCCCCTTTTGGCAAGGAGGTCTGCAGGTATTCACAGTAATGTCACCTTGTTGTTTTGACCCAGTTTGGTCAGCGCATCCTTGCAATTCCAGACGGTTTTCGAATTGCACCGGCTGGATTCAAGAGCCTTAAGAGCTGCTTGACTATCGGAGAATATTTTAACAGTCTTACGTGTGCAGTGCCGATCAACCAGCGATCTAGCACACATCTCAATAGCAAATACCTCCGCTTGAAATATGGTTGCGAGAGTACCCAGGCTGAAGGAAAACTCTGCCCTCGGCCTCTGTCCATATATTCCAGCTTCAACACCGTCCTTGGTTTTGGAGCCGTCGGTGTTCCAACAGACGCCCGGAGCAGGTCGGTCGTTTTTCGACTCCAGTCGTGTAGTCTCCTTTGGGGGTAGCCTACACTGTAGGGCCGGTTGTAATTGGTTGCTGTAGGCATTATGTCTGAGGGCATTCCCAGTCTGTCACAGGTCAGGACATTCTTAAGGAGACTGGTGCTCTCCATACGATGCGCCTGCGGTTTGTTACTGACTGCTTGATAGAGTCTGTAGGTTGCCCACCTTGCCTCTCTCTCCAAGTAAATATGTAGAGGAGGTAGTCCCAGGAGGGCTTCCATGGCCGCCATTGGTGTCGAGCGCAACGCGCCCCTGATCATTAGACAGGTCTGTCCCTGTAGGCTAGAAAGCTTTGCTTGAGTCAGCCGTTGCTGCCCCTTGCGCCACCATGCCACAGAGCCATACAGCTTTTCTGTAAACGTGAGATCATTAATAAGACGAACAGGTCTTCTTTGATTGAAATCGAGAATGCTAAGAGTTGCAGGAGATGCCATTCCCCAGGCATGAAAACAATATTCTAAAGAGGGCCTGATTTGAAATACATTGAGTATACAGATTGAAAGCAGAGAAATACTGTTTGGCTCGAAAGAGGTTTCCAAGCTTTTTTGAAGCTGCTAAGGCTATGGATGTAGTGTGTTTGTGACAGTTAAGATTATTCTCAAAAGTAACGCCGACAAGATTAAATGACTCTTTGTTCTGCAGAACTTGACCGCTCATATGTAAAGGATGACATTGGCAGACTTTTTTTGCGACAGAGAACACGACCGTGTTTTGGAGGCATTAAACTGAACAAGATTTTTGGCTCCCCAATTCAAGATTAGTTTGAGGTCTTGTGAAAGACCTTAAACTAACCTTAACCTTAAATCAGGCTTATTGGCTGGCTTAAAAAATTAAATATTGAAGCGAAGGGTACTACCGTCAGCAAAACTATGAATATGATTGATTGTGAGAGAGATCGTTGATGTAAAGAAGAAACAGAGTAGGTGCCAGTACTGAGAAACGATCTGGAATTCACCAAGAAACTCAAGGGACTTATTCCAGTTGTGTGAGTGACAAAGGAAATAAGATCAGCTGTAAATCTTCTGTTATGAAATCCATACTGTCTCACATGTAAATTGTTGTGTTTTTTAAATTCTTTAAGATTTGGGAATTCATGAATTTTTCCATTACCTTACACACAACTCAAATAAGAGATTTAGGTCTATAAGTTGAAGGGACAGTTTTGAATCCTTTCTTGGGGACTGGTTACACACGTGCAGATTTCCTGCTCTCCGAAAAAATGCCCGTGTCGTAAGAGACTCGAAAGAGGCGAGTTAGGATGGGTGCAAGCTCGGGAGCACATTTTTTTAGGACGATTGTTGGCATGCCATCCAGCCCACGTAATTTTTTGGTATTAAAAGAAGAAAGGATACGCTTGATCTAATATATTCTAATAAGAAAAAATTCTAATAAAGATAAAGTAAGCATAAACTGTCGTAAACTATCTTATGTAATTTATTTTTTATTAGCGGATACCCTGATTTTTCTAAACAACAACATTTTACCGCATTATGCCTCAATGTTTTCAAAGCAATTAGTTCTTGGAACTGTCATATAAATAAATATTAGATCAATGCTGCCCATATTACCACAAATAATTTTTAAGTTTTATTTGATTTTTAAGACAATTTTCGAAATTTATTTTTTGAGATTTGGCAATTTGTTCACGGTTTTCTAAAAAAAAAATAAAAAAAAACCTTATACCAAACAACTTTCCTACAAACAAAATAGCATTGCATTAATTCTAGTCGTTGAGAATTCGTTGGGCAAAAGTATACTTTCCAAGCTAAACACACATTTTTCAACCGCATATTTATTACCCCTGTATTCAATACATAAATATCCATCTTTCATTAGCGTGATAATGTTTAGATCCCCTGAGTATCCTTAAAAAATTGTATCATTCTGGTTTATTTAAAAGTGGACTCGATAGCATATAGTTGTAGGTAAAAGAACCGCTAGTTGTAAGCTCAAATTAGAGGATTTCTATTAACAGAGTACTAAAATTGTATAACATAGTTTATCTTAAAGTAGGTGACCAGAGAGCTTTTTAAATACAGGGTGATTGGTAAGTAGAGGCGAAAATTGAAGACCCGAATAAATTTATTAATTCTGAATCGAAAACCAAGAATACTTTTTTTGCAAATTTTCCTTCGTTTCCAAGATATCTCGCTATAAAGTTTTGCTAAAGAAAAAAAATTAAATCACATTGTAGGTGTCGCTAATAGGTAACGCTTTCAAACTATTACGTCATATGAAATCAAGTTTGACCGTTGTCAAAAGCTAGACACTTTGGTGCACATGCTTAATAACTATTATGTTATACCCATACACATAAACAATATCACCGTGTTCTTCGTTAGTGAACTCCATTTTCTGGATCTAAGACAATTCTACGCAGATAATTGGTCCCGCGACAAATCGACGCGGCAAATATGGCGCGACGGCAATTCGTCACAGCGACAATTCGATGCGGTCAAATACGACACATTTAGAATTCGACGCAGACACAATTGGTCGCAGAGACTCGACGCGTTATTTAAAAAGTAGGCCTTCTCTGCATTTTTACGTCTAATATATAATTGGGGAAAATAAAAAGCCGCTTTACAGAACTAACCATGACCGACTAGAACTTAGGGCTTTTGAATTTGTCTAAATTATCCCTACATAGAAGTTATTAATTTTATGTTTTCTATAAATATTGTATTTGCACTAATCTTTTTTAGGTATCTTTATCTTTTCGTATTATCTTTTGTTTTTTGAAATGGAACTTCCTGTATATTATTTAGCCATTGATAGATATTGCTGAATACTAACAGGGTGTTTCCAATCTTGGGGCACAAATTTTACAACTATATTTCTGAATATCACAACGATATTTTTAATTGTCAGCGTCGAATTCTGCTGCGTCGAATTGCGATGCGATGGATTGTCGCATGCGACGAATTGTCGTACGTCGAATTGACCGCGTCGAATTGTCACGCGTCGAATTTGCCGCGACGTATTGACGTGACACCCCATTTTCTTGTGATTTTTTCAATAACAAATTGATAAGTGTCTAACTTTTGCCAAAGGTCAAACTTAATTTCATATGACGTAATAGTTTGAAAGCGCCAATTAAAATTAGCGACACCCACAATGCGATTAAAAATGTTTTCTTTGGCAAAACTTTATAATGAAATATCTTGGAAACAAAGGAAAATTTGCAAAAAACGTATAACGGCTTTCGATTCAGAATTAGAAAATTTATTCGGGTCTTCATTTTTCGACTTTACCAATCACTCTGTATAGGTGGCTAAACAGCAATACTTATAATGAAGTTGAGGCCCATATATTATAAGTGTTGCTTTGAGTCATTAAGAACTTATATCAAACTGCATCATGGTGTATTTGGAGGTGGAGGTAACAAGTTATAATACTTACAGTCTCTGAACGGTCCTTTTTGAGATATTTACCATTAAATTTGAGTACTGACTTGCTACTCTATTTGTAGTTTTATTTTCTGCTGCAAATTTATTACACATCTAAAACAAATATTTTGCTAATATTATTAAAGTATATGTGGTGTATATATTTAATAAAAATACTACATTTTTCGTGTTTACGATATCAACAACAAATCTAATTTAAGTAAAACTTTAAAAACATGTTTAAAAGAAAAACGATTTTAACGTATATAATATCATAAGCATAAGAGAGAAACATTTTCGCATAATATTTCGATTGTATGAAAGTTTGTGGCTTGGCAATTTCGTGAATGACATTTAAAAATGTCATGACAAACTTGAATAATACAAGAGAAATATTTTGCATACATTTTTTTTTTCTTAAATAATATTCGACAAGACTATTTCACGAGAAAACGAGCCAAGTTTTAGCTAGAAACACAGTGTGTGTTGTCAGATCAATAGTTTTTCTTTAACCTAACAAAATTTTGTCGCTGAGAAACCATCATGTTGGTTATGTCCAGGTAAGTGCAGGTAAGAGTTTTGCCAGTAGAAAACAGATCGTTGCTACGACATTTTGCCAGTGTAAAACACTCTTGTAAAATAGTCAATTTAAAAAATGTCAGTAAGCATTCTGACCAAATGTCAGAAAGTATTTGAATCCTAACAAAAAAAAAAAAAGAAGAAATTTAAGACATTTTTTAAAACATTCTCACCAAATAATAATCAAACAAGCAAAATAAAGGTTTACAACATCGAATATAGTAATTGTTAGTCAAAAGTTTGTGCATATTTTGAACCCACAGCATAATTTAAATGTATGTTTTTTTCATTGTAGGTCTCTTCTTTAAGAATGTCATTCTAATATTTGATTGTAAACATGATCAAGGCAACACATATGTTTTTATTGTAATTTAATACTGAACTGTGTAGTAACCAATGAACAAAAAAAGTTGAATCGATTTTTGTCAAATATTTCTAAAATTGTGGTTACAAATAATAACTCTGCTTTGACCCTTGACGCAGCAGCAGAGATAAAAAGACGCTAATAACTGGCAACTCATTTAGAAGTTTTTTTTATGGCATAAAAAATGATTTGATAAAAAGGCAACGACAAAATAACCGCGGCAAGATACTGGTTTTAATTTGTTTTAATTTTTACAAAAGAATAAGTAACTAAACCCCAATTATAATTTTGATAAAATATTTTATTTTAGAAAGTAACCAAAAAAGGTTTTATATCAAATTAACCAAGTCCTATACCGAGTATTGTTTTTAGAGATATGCAAATAAAATTTGAAGGGGGGTGTATAAGACAGTGGCGGCTCATGCCTAGCTCTAGCCTTTAAATTAATAAAAAAACCTTTGTTTATGTTCAGTTGTATGTATAAAGATAAAAATATGTGTGCTACGAAAATCTATTTTTTCGGAACCGTCTGAAAAAAAAAACAATAAACGCGGAAAACAAAATAAGGCGTTAAATGTGTTACAGGTGCATATCTATTCATTTTTCTTGTAAACTTCTTTTTTTAAATGCCTTATATAGCAACCGCTTTTCATAGAGTTATTAGCCTAAATAAGCTTCAGCAGCTTGGCAGCAACGAATAAAATGATGCTCAATGCAACAAATCAAATTATACTTGTATCACATATGAAATAGCTCGCCGTTGGAGGAAAATGACGCAGTGGCTGCAGGTTCAGGCGGACGATCAGGGCAAAAATAATTTCCGCCCCGTAAAACATCGGTAAGGAGCGTATTCGAGCGACTTAACTGGGTGTCAGGCAATTAGCAACAAGAAATAATGAAGCCAATAATTTTATTAATTTTTTGGATTGAATAATTTAATACAAAATATTATTTTTGATTTGATATTGATTATTCACATTTTGTCTCGGGGGGCTACATCACTTTCATCCTTATGGACCAGCAACGAGTGGTATTAGATAAAAATACATTTTTCTAACAAGACACCATATTTCATCCAGCTTCTGGTTTAATTGGAGGAGACTTTAGAATTTAAATGGAATAGCCGGCATACTGTTACTTTTTTACTTTAGGTGATATTCTGAATACAACCATGTGTATTTGTCACTTTTTACCATGTCAAAGTATTAATATTACATACAACCCCTGTGTTCACACATCGTCGTTGTGTTTGGGCCTAGTAGGATCTTTTGGAACATGCGCTAGAGTTGCTGGTTATCGGCAACTCTTGTTGCCACCGTATGGAACGGAATCCGAAGCTAAGATGAACACAAGGCTTAACTTAAGGTGTTAACATACCGTGCTGATGAGTGAATGACATCCTGTGCCTTAAACAGGTGTCCCCAACGGTGCCTTTGAGATACAGGGCGACCTCTCAGAGTATCTAGCCTTACTGCGGTAATACGGGGCTCTGCAGTGGTGGACTATTACTTTCCTAGCTCCAAACAGAAAGCGGACAGAACCGCTTTCATAGGAAAAAAGTGACAAAGGTGCGCTGACCAAAACGGATAAATCCGTTTCGAAAGGTGCCACTCAAGATCACAAGCAGACAAAGGTGCGCCGACCGAAACGGGTGAATCCGTTCCGTAAGGTGCCCCTGAAGTCACCGGCGCCTGTTTCACGGGGAAGGGCTAATCCATCCCGAACAAACAGGTGCTTAGGAAGGGTTCCCTGAATCCAAAAATTCCTTTATAGGAAAAAGGGATCCCTGGCTTTAAACAGAAAGCGGATAGGACCGTTTTCATAGGATAAGGCCGGAGATGCGGCCTCAGAAAGAACATCTGGTTCCTGTAACAAGGACCTGGTAGCTACCCACGTCACTAGACCGGGAGAGGAGGGCATGATGGATCTAATCGTCTGCTCGTCATACTCTCCAGGAGACAAGGACACCAGAACACATCAGAACACATTGTGCTCGTGTCCGGTAGCGACAGGAATAAAAGAAGATGTAAGAACTCTCTCCGAATCTGGTATCGGATTCATTAGAAGTCCGATCCCATTGGAAGAAATATAAAAAGGTGTGAGCCACAATAGACCGAGCGGTCGCAGTGGAGGGCGTAAAAAGTCCACTCACTTTAAACCTACCTACCTACCTAGAGTAAATATGTTACACTGGAAGTTAAAAGTTAAAATAGCATCAGTTGTACTTTTATCTTGATGCAAAACGAACTGATAAAGATTTTAACTAAACTAATTAAAACGAATTAGGGATTAGGTATGTGTATTTATATTAATTAGGTTTACTGACCGATCTTTGTATATTTATAGCAGCATATCTTTAAAAAAATGTTGCTTTTTTTTTCTGTCGTTACAAAAAAAAATAAAATAAAATAAAATTCCATCAAGTCATCATTTAGTGTGATTTTGCTTTCGTTAACGTGAAAATTAGTACTATAATAGAAAATTTTGATGTTTGGGGAAAATTAAGCGGTGTTAGAAAGCGTTTAAATATTAAAGAAGTCGTCAGAGTCACACCTTTACTGCCCGAAGGTCGATCGCAACGATACTTGTCTCAGCTCTTTAACGATATACAATCGGTCATTTCCAGACTATGGAATCAACACAAAGATTATTTTAACGTTGTTCGCCCGCTATATCCTCGACGGACAAGTCAGACATAGGAAGATAAAATTAACCTAAAAAAAGTTATTCTAAAAATTAAATCATAAATAAAATTAATAGTGTTAGATTTTGATATAAAAATTCAATAATGAGGTCACATGGGCAGAATTTATGACGTAATTTTAACAAAACTAATTTCCAACGTTTTTATATTAAAATATAATTTTTTTTATTTTAATCATTATTTAATATCCAGTTTAATTGTTATATATTTTGTTTACATGCCACCGAAACGTAGGTGTGTATTTTTATTTTTTTGCGATGTTTCTTTATTTTGTTTCGGGCGATCTGCCAGTTTATATAAAAGTTAATTTGGTTAAGCACACTCATTTTCTAATCTCCGAAACCAGGACCGAAGCAGTCCTATTGTACCAAACAAAAACTTTAAAACATAATTCATTTATTTATTAAAAAGTCCTTGTTGGGTACACTTCAAAAGAAAACATAGGAGCGCTTCGGTCTTGGTTCCGGGGTATAGAGACTAGGCCTGCTCAGAGCCCACTGAATTAGATCGCCTGAAACAGAAAAAAGGTGAACCAATTAAAAATGTATAATTTATTACCAAAATTTTAACAATTTCATTTTTATTTAATTTTCAGTGTTTATACTTTATTTTTAATTTGAAAACGGTGGCAGACTTGCCACCGAAACCTAAATAATTTTTTAGATTTTAGGGGCTTTTCTTTTAATCTTATTCTGGTTCAGAGGGGTCAATAGGTCGGAGCCGGCCCAGTCTCTAAGCCCCGGAACCAGGACCGAAGCGCTCCCATGGTTTTTTTTTGGGGTTTACCCAACAAGGATTTTTTAATAAATAAATAAATTATATGCATATGTCTTTGTTGGGTACAATAGGACTGCCTTAGTCTTGGTTTCACAGTCTACAAAATCAGTGTGCTCAACCCTATTAACTTGTATATAAACTGACAGATCGCTTGAAACAAAATAAACAAAAATCGCAAAAAAATAAAAATACTCACCTACGTTATGGCAAGTCTACCACTGTTTTCAGAACAAAATATATGAAAATTAAAGACTAAAAGATAATTAAAATTTTTTTTTTATATTTTGATATAAAAACGTAGGAAATTCTAAAATCGTTTTGGTTTACATCATGAATTCTGCCAAAACGATCTCATTCTTTCATTTATATATGAAAATGTGACATTTTTTATTTTAATTATCATTTAATTTTTAGTTCAACTTTTTTTGACATTATTTTATCTTGAAAACGGTGGTTGACTTGCCATCGAAACATAGATAAGTATTCTGATTTTGGATGAATACCTAACAAGGACTTTAAAACATAATAAATGCCACAGGCGGTTTGTTACCTCGATGAGCTGTTTGATGGTGACAACTACGATAATACTATTAAATATTTGAAAGAAAATGGCAATATAATGAGGAGGAAAGTTTGTTTTGGACATATACCGGGTGTTTCTCAAAGATGGTTCCCCCCTATAACTTTTTATTTTTAAAGATGGGAAAATTAAATTTGGCGTGTCGATATATGACCCAAAAATTGATTTTAGTTACGTATTCAATTGTTCCTGACAATTTCCGGTTTCACCGGAAATGACCTCAACTTCTGAATTTTAATTGGAACACCCTTCACCTATTCGATAGAAAATGACATTCTAAATACAATGACATTCCATATGTCAACTTTTGACATTTTACTTTAAAAATATTTAATTTTTTAAAATTCAATCTAGAGTGCCATGACGTCGTTAAAACAACCAATTTTAAGTCAGTGAGGCGTAAAAAAATAGTTTTAATTATCTGACGTGTTTTTTATCTTTTCCAGAAAGATCAGAAGATTCCAAAATTTTATTTCTAGACATAACTCAATTTTTTCAAATGGAATGATGGTGGCTCGTTGGCATATTTAAAAAGAGCATTTCTTTCTGAATAATTTGTTATCCCACACTTGATATTTTAAGTTAAATCAACACTAAAAAAGCAAAAAAAATAGGCATAGTAGTTTTTGCCTATAAAACTATTAAAACATCCGGGCCGTGGCATTTGATTAAAAGAGTCACAAGCATTTCGGCAATTTTGTCAGGTAGGCTTGGAAATAAACAAAAACGTTGATGTTAAACAATGATATTACATAGTTTAATAATTAAATGCATGAAAGTTTTTAAAGTTCTTGCTGTGTTTATTAATAAGGCGTTTTGATTTAAATACCTATAAATATAATAATTAATAATAATAATAAAATAAATATTATTTTTATAAGCAACAACTACTATGCCTATATTTTAGCTTTTTTTAGTGTTGATTTAACTCCAAATATCAAGTGTGGAGTATCAAATTATTCACAAAAAAAGCTCTTTTCAAATATGCCAATGAGCCATCATCGTTACATTTGAAAAAAAATTAGTTATGTCTAGAAATAAAATCGTTTTACCTTTCTGGAAAAGACATAAAATATGAAAGATAATTAAAACTATTTTCCAAGCCTTCTGGACTCAAATTTGGTTGTTTTAACAACGTCATGGCACTCTAGATTGGATTTTAAAAAATAAAATATTTTAAAGGGAAATGTCAAAAATTGACATATGGGGTGTCATTGTATTTAGGATGTCATTTTCTATTGAATAGGTAAAACAAATACAGGGTGTTCCATTTAAAATTCAAAAGCTGAGGTCATTTCCGGTAAAACCGGAAATGATTAGAAACAATTGAACACGTCATTCGATGCATTTTTAGGTCATATATTGACAAACCAAATTTCAGTCTTCCATTTTAAAAATTAAAAAAGTTATAGGGGGAAACCATCTTTGAGAAACACCCGGTATAGCAAGACATAATAATATTTTATTGAATATGAACCAAATATAAACAACTATATGGGCATTAAAAGATTCATCTGTGATTGGAAATAGAACTGTAGATTGTTGCTCGGTACGGCTGCTACCAATCAAATATTAGGATTTCCAAAATATTAACACTTTATTTGATGATACTTATGTTGCTACAAGCATCAATTATTCAATTCAATTCAATTAGTTTTTTACATTTTGATTTTCTGGTCTATGATTGGTTAAAAAATTATGAAAAAAATAAGAAATAAAATACTAAATATTAGTTTCCATGTCGCTTTGGTTTCATTCAAATATCTATCACAGTTTTGTAGAAAAATAATTTTGAAGTTACAGGTTGCAACCCCTTTTTTGCAAAAACGAATAAAGCTAGGAGTATAATAATTGGCCAATTATTATTTCCAACAACTAGAAACATAATAAAGGCACTAATGTCAAAAACGACGCCGGTGCAGATTTCATATGGAAACTCGGTGAGACCCTTTGTCGTTTTTTTATATTGTTTTATGCCTTGTACAATATATCTTCTTTATGTAGTATTTTGTTGGGATTTTATTTATTATTTTACAGTATACACTAGAATATAATTAAGGGCAAATAAAAAAAAATATAAATTAAAAATCCAGTGATTGGCTTTGCGAATTTTCTGTTTAAAAAATTAACTCCCCTTATACATGATCTTGTATTTATATTTGATGGGCATTTTATTAAGAATAAAATGACGTAAACAGTGTTGTCTTAAGTTAATACTGTATAGAGATAACGGGAAAAATCGATTGCACGTCAGGGAAAAAAATGAAAGCAACCATAAACTATTCTGACGTCATTTTAAGTCGTCTTGACATTGCTGATCCATGAGCCGCTTTCCAGCCTGCCGTTTTGTGCACGCAACGAAGCACCTGTGCGCCTATATTCTCCAAGCAGACGTTCCAGCCAAGTTTTTTGACTTTGCGTTCGACGCGCAATAACTGCTTTCCCCTTTCCCCTGAAGGACCTACCTTTCATTTCGTGTTCGAAGCCCAAGAAACGTTTTTAAAGGTTAGGTAAAAGTAAATTCGTTTCGTCACGTTGCAGGTGGCGTTTAAAGCACGAAGCCTAAAGGCATTAAGCTCATGCGCTTCTAACGCAGAACAGATGGCGGCTGGAAAGCGACTCTGGTGTAAAATCACTGTGCAACATTTTATCAAAATCCCCAGTAATGTACAAATATTGTCAAAAATACCCAAAAAATGCCCAACTATTAGTAATGCAAGGTAAAGAGTAGTAAGCACTTAAATTATTAAATTAATTTCTTTAGTAGTAATGAGTGGCATACTTATCATAAACTTTTCTCTTTTAATATAGGTTAGACAAGGTTAATCATCACCTGGGTGATGTGTAACTAATATAGATAAATACAAATACTGCATTGCATCCCATAATGCTTTTCAGTAGAACAAGCTAGAATATCAGTCAATCAGTTTTTCAATCACTGTAACAGTTATAAGTTAAAAAGCAGTAAATTTCAGTGTCATTGATTTTTCATCCCTCATATAAACTACTTGAGTACTCATTAAAACAATTGAGTTATATTGATATATTTAATAATCAAGCAGACAAGTGTACTTTTTCACTCGAGCAATCCCAACACTAGTCAAAATATTTAAATTTTAAAAATATTTATAATAGTAAAGTAGTGAATGTCAAAATAAGCTAGCATGCCCTAGATGTACTGAAGAACATGAAGCCAAGGATTGCCAGAGTCAGGTATTAAAATGCAGGAACTGTCAAAATTCAAATGGGAAACATGGAACAAATTATAATATTTGTCATCACTCCAATGACTCAAAATGTCCTAGCTACCTGTTCCAGATTGACCTCCAAAAGAATAAAATAAATTATGGGTGATTTAGTGAGTGAAGTGCTGGACGGAATAACAGATGTTAATGCGAGGAGTACAGTGGTTCAGCCTGGTGTATTGGTAGAGAAAATAAGTATTGAACATAACTTGTTGAATGTGATGCATTTGAACATTAGAGGTATAAAAACAAACTTTGATAGTTTTACTCTGTTTTTACAAACATACTTGATCGATTTCTGTGATTTAATTGTTTTGACTGAATGTCATAGGCTTGAATCTGTGCGGCAACTTAATTTACCTGGTTATAATATCTTTTATAATCAGGCTACTTATAACTCCTGGGATGGAACCGTTATATATACAAAGGTTTGCTTAAATCCTACTTTCACCAATTATAAACTTGCTAACTCAGGAGTTACTATTACCAGTGTTTTTCTAAGCCTAAATGGCACTAAATATAATATTTATACGTTGTATAGGTCACCCTCCTCAAGCTTGACTTATTTTTGGATGACTTAGATATGTTTGTGGAATCAGAGTTGAGTAATGACATTGATATTTTTATTGGTGACGTAAACATAAACTTATTGAACATAGATGATCAGCATGTGAACAAGTACTTAGCTTTAATGAATTCATATGGCTTTAGCGCATTGTGCTGTGATATAACGCGTCCTGAGGGCATGACCTGCCTGGATCATGTTTTTATGAGGCAAAAACTTAAATTAGAATCAAGAAACTATGATGTATATATTATCGAACACGAGATAACTGACCACCTCCCAATTTTGCTAAACATTTCTGCTACTTTCAAAACTAGGTGTAATTCTGTGCAAAAACCAAACATCGTGAAAAAAAATGATTTCGATAAACTAAACGCTCTTGCATCTGACATAGACTGGAGTTTGGTTTTAAGTATGAGTGATCCCAATGAGGTTGCTGATTTTGTCATACAGAATTTAGCAGTTGTTATAAAAGCATCTGAAAAAGATATCAACATTTCAAAAAACCATAAAAAAATCAAACCTTGGATTACAAATGCTATAATAGTGTCAATAAAAAAAAGAGATAAACTTAAAAAAGCTTTAAAACCAACTTCAACTTTGCAAGAAATCAATAACTATAAGGAATACAGAAATAGGCTTAATAAAATAATTAAATTTACAAAAAATGAATATTACAAAAATCAAATAAATGAAAATCCTACAGATATAAGAAAAATTTATAAATTAATTAATGAAGCTACTAATGAACATACGACAAAAAATGCTCTATCTCAGTTAACAGGTAACAATAACGAGGTCATCTCCGATAGCGGTGAAATTGCTGAATTCTGTAACGACTATTTTGTGAATGTGGGTAGTGAGATGGCTGCAAGATTGACTGCACCTTCTGTGCCCTATCAGATAAAAAATTCATCAGTTTCGTCTTTCTACCTAAGACCAGTAAAATCAAATGAAATTATTCTTCACATAAACAGTCTAAAAAATAACTGCTCCCCCGGTATAGACCACTTATCTGGTAGAATTGTGAAAAGTTTGCATGTTTTTCTTATAGAACCCCTGGTTCACCTTATAAATTTAATATTTAAGACCGGCATTGTACCCAGGCACTTTAAAGTATCAATTGTGACCCCTATCCATAAAGCTGGAGATAAAGAGTGTATTGGAAACTACCGACCTATCAGTGTAATATCTACATTTGCGAAGATATTTGAAAAATGTTTAAAGGAAAGAATGATCAGTTTCCTCCAGGAAAATAAGATTTTGTCCAAAAATCAGTTTGGTTTTGTGCAGGGCTCAAGTACTTCTCATGCAATGCATGAGCTGATTAGACAAATAACACATCATCTGAATGAGGGAGACAAGTGTATTGCCTTGTTCCTGGATCTAGCAAAGGCATTTGACACGGTGTCCCACGCCATCCTCTTACAAGTCTTGGAGGGATATGGCGTTAGGGGTACCGTGTTGGCTGTCTTTAGAAGCTACCTCGAAGACAGGCACCAGCATGTTAAGATCGGTGATGCAGTTAGTCGACCTAAGGTAGTACGGTGTGGTATACCCCAAGGCACGGTAATTGGACCTATATTGTTCAATTTATATATAAATGAACTCTGCAACATGGATGTAGGGGGACAAATCATAACGTATGCAGATGACACCGTCATTATATTTCACGACAAATCATGGCACAATGTAAGAGATAAATTAAAGTCGGGATTCAATATAGTAAAACATTTTTTGGATTCATTTAAGCTTACTTTAAATATATCTAAATCTAGTTATGTTGCCTTCTCTATCACATCTGCAAATCGGCCCAATTTTGATGAAATTGAAATTGAAAACTTGGTGGACACACTTAAAGAAACCGACCATGCTAAGTACTTGGGTATTATCATTGACAAGCATCTAAAGTGGAATCAACATGTACTGTATCTAACAAAAAAAATTCGAAGTTTAATACATAAATTCTATATGCTTAGAGAATTCTTAGAAAGAAAGTTGCTTGTCATGATTTATAAAGCACTTGTTGAACCCCTTCTGAAGTATGGTATTATTGTGTGGGGTGGAATGTATAGTCGCAATTTGGAACAACTAAGAATTACTCAAAACTTTATTGTGAAAAT
This sequence comes from Listronotus oregonensis, assembly GCA_019359885.1. Taxonomy (NCBI): domain Eukaryota; kingdom Metazoa; phylum Arthropoda; class Insecta; order Coleoptera; family Curculionidae; genus Listronotus; species Listronotus oregonensis. The sequence continues at coordinate 208,910 of JAHBCN010000130.1, forward strand.
TATTTTAAGGAAACCTAAATTATATCCTACTAATATGTTGTACTCTAGTGATTTATGCAATATCAGAACCCTGTATATCCTTACTGTTGTTAGTTTTGTCCACTCCAATAGAGATATATTCAAAGACGCCAAAAAACGATACTTCATAAATTCCAAACTAGAGCAAGAACAGATTTAAGATTAGAGATACCTAGTTCTAGGCGTGATATAAACCAGCGTTTTATAACATACTTGGGACCTAAATTTTATAATTGTATTCCTTTAAATATAAGAAATGTTGATAAAACAAAAAGGTTTAATCATCTCTTTAAAGAATATTATTTTGCACATAGTGAATGTTTTCTGAATTTATTTTAAATGGCTTAATTATTGTTTCGTCGCACTTTTGATGTTTTACGTATTATGGAGAATGTAAAGCAAAAATTATTGTATTTGTTGCACATACAGGTGTTTTAACATCTAGGTGCAAATTTTTACGCATTTATAGATTTAAGTTAAAATATTTATAAAATGTTAAACAGTGTAAATTTAAATATTTATTTTTGTTGAATAAATTTGAATTTGAATTTGAATTTGAGTTTGTTGCTTTGTTGTTTGCAACATACTATTGAATTTTTTAAAAAATATGTCTACCAAAGTCACTAAGAATATAGATTTTTTTCCTACTTAAAACATTTTTTATTTGTTTACTTAAAAAGTAGATTTATAGTGCCACAGACCCGCTTTACTTGATGAGATGAATACAATTAGCAACAATTGGTAATTTTTTTGCTTATCAGGCATCATAAATCCAAATTCTTTTTTGTCAGAACCTTCTAGTTTTTGAGTTATGACGACACACTTTGACCTAACACAGATAAATTTAAACATGCCACAAAAGTCATTTAAAACATTAGTATAATTGGTATTTATCATAGAGTTACTTTGCACATGATTAGGTATATACTGCAAAAATAAAGAATGAAATAATGCTCTTACTTAAATTACATCTTTTTTCCTTAAATTTCTTAAATTTGATGTTAAAAATAATTCAATTTTAATAAGTAGGGACTTCCAATTGTTTCGCGCGACCTGTTCTCTAAAAACCCCTAGAAAATTTTGTTGACTTTTTAACAGTGAAAAAACAATTTTTCGGTGATGTTTTTTCCAAAAGTATTTAGTAAAGAAACATAAAAATACATTTGTTCTATAAAATAATAGGTGTGTTACCATAAAAATGTTCAACTTGTGTGTAACCGGTTTTATAAAGGCAGAATTTTAGGAACGTTTGTGCAGTTTTGAGGTTGGGTCAAAGTGAGGCATCATAACTCAAAAGCTAGAAGGTTTCGACAAAAAATAATTTCGGATTGGTGATCAGCGCCTCAAAAAAAACCCTATACAAAATTTGAATAAAATCGGCAATGGTCCCAATAAGCAAAAAATTACCCAAAAATTTTATAACTTATTTTTTCTTACCTGATACAAATAATTCATTCTTTGATAACTTTCTTTTCCGTGACATTTTTTGACACTACTCATTACAACGACCTATTGCCTATAACCACACTTTTACAATAAAAGATTTTATAAAATTCAAATCAAAAAAAGTTCCCAATTTTGCAAGAACATAAAAAATCTGTTTGTTATCAAGTACAGTGTAGAACAAGGTAGGAAAGTGTAGAACTAAGTGTAAATATTTTCCGTATTTGATTTTTATACCTAACGCGTTTTCGTTTTAGACTTATTTTAGAAATTAAAAATGGCTTTATGGTTATTGATGGTTATGTTTATAAACAAACAAATCAGTGATGTTAATCTTTTAAAATTAGTTAGTGTATTGTGATAAAGTGCATTTACAATGATTCGACTGCAGTTAGGAATTGTTTTTATAGCACTTAATTTACAATGGGAAAATTTTTCCATTGTAAATGCAACGGACCACCAATACAAGCAAGAATTCACTAACTTGGTTCGAATCATTGTATGATTAAGACGATTTGCCACGTTTTGGTAGGTACTTTGGTTGGTCAGAAATAGTGATGGGATAATTCGAATTAAAAATAATCGATAATCCGATTATTGAAATAACCGCTATCATGCGATTATTCAGATTTAATTTTTTTTTTGATTTAAATTTTGTTTTCCTAATTCAAATTAAATCTGAATAATCGCATGATAGCGGTTTTTTCAATAATCGGATTATCAATTATTTTTAATTCGAATTATCCCATCACTATTTCTGACCAACCAAAGTACCTACCAAAACGTGGCGAAATCGTCTTTAGTTTCCTACGTTGGCCACTAAAATTCCCCTACATTTCCCTACGCCTTCTGCTTCTGCGCAAGTTGAAAACACTTGAAAAATGTAGAACATCAGTCACATTGTTGCCGCTGTGTAATTTTAGAAATACATAATATGAAATGAATTGAGTCTTATCATAAACAATAAAACTAAAAAAAACGGTTTATTGATAATTATGATGAAAGTTAATTAAAATTAACAGATTTTATCTTGTAATATTTTGATATTGAAAACATAAAATAACAAAAAGCCCACCAGATTTTTTGTTTGCAGAATATGCAAACTGGTATTATTTAAATTTAATTAAAAAATTGCTCGTATTTATCTTTATATTTGATTAAAATACACAAAATGAAACTATTATCAAAAACAAAACGTAACTAGGGTTCGAGAGAAAACAACTTAAAATTGGAGAAAACACACATTTCGCCTTTTAATTTACAGGAGAAATAAACAGCTTTTTTAAAAACAAACAAATAAGACATAGTATTTTCAAAATATATAAATACAAAATAGGTAATTACTTTTTTTATGGTCATATAATATATGGTAACTAAATTTCTTATAAATATTATTATGTGTGCTCCAATTATATTTTGTGCAGTGAGTTTCACAGTCTTGAAAGTGAGATCTTATGACACAAATAGCGTTTAGAGCTTGGTGACTTAGCTTATTTCGTTTTTTTGTCCAAGCATCTGTAACAATAGAAAATATTCTTTCACTATCTGCGTTTGCGTGAGGTAGTGTTAGAATAATTGTTGCTAATTTTGTTAAATTTGAAAAAACCAACGTGTTATTGAAATTTTTCATTTTATCGTCTATTTATCTCGCTTTCATCTAGTACTGAGTGAAGAATGCGCCATTCCTCTATAATTCTGTCTACAGTTTCTGAGTCTAATTTTGTCACATACAATTTTGAAGTCGATGGGTACTCTGTCACGATTTTATCCGTTGCATCATCCCTCTTTAATTTCCATTCGCCAATAGAAATCATCCAATTTCCGTATCGCGGGTCTTTCCGCCTGTAGTCGGTAAGGCTCGGTGTGTACTTTGTGTTCTTTGGAAGGCAACCAACAAGGCAAGAATGAATAATATGCATATAAGGTTGTCAAATCTAGCGGATTTAAATATGTATGTAAAAACCGGTATTGTCAGTTTTTGAATGAGGAAGTAACACAAAATAATAAATTTGGGTAGTTGTTCTGTAAAAAAACTTCATTTTTCCCCTACAAAATAAGTATTTTAGGATTTCTGCCCCTTTTTCCCTACCAGTTGATTTTTCGGAAAATTTTCCCTACAAGTAGGGAATTTCCCTACGTGTTAACAACACTGAAACAAATTCAAGTCTTGTAGTAAAAATGCATCTAACTTCACTACTTCGAGAATTAGAGTAATTAAGTGAAAACTAGTTTACATCAGAACTCATACCAGACACCTAGTTTTATTACACTGCGATAACAAAGGGTTTATTCCCAGAAAAGTAGCTTTGCTTTCACTTTTTTGGCCTCCGTCGGTAAACGTTCAGCCAGCTCTCCCCTTTCCAGACACACGTTGTTATCAACGTGAGCTTTCCCAGGCTTTGTAGGTGGAACTTCTGGATAGTCGGGTTCTGTAACCCCCAGAAATTTCAAACTTTTAAAAAACTTAAATTCTTAACTAAAAATTATCCATGCAAGGCACAAATAATGGTGTTCCGACCAGAAGCTGCTACTGGTATCACGTATAACCGCTTTCTGTCAGTGCTGCCGATTCCTGCTGTGCGCGCATCCACCTTCCGCCATTTACTAACCACAACTAATCACAACTTTGTTATCGTCATTGTAATTTAGGACTAGGGGTTTGGTATAAATTCTGGTGTAAACTAGTTTTTACTTAATTACTCTAACTCTCGAAGTAGTGAAGTTAGATGCATTTTTACTACGAGATTCAAAGTTCATAAAGCCATTTTTAATTAACGCAGCTAAAAGAAAGCATGAAGTAATAGGTCCCCCCACTACTTGCACTTGTCAAATCCGAAAGAGGTGTTAAATTTAAACTGCCAGGATGAGATTGTGTTGTGAAAATATATTATAGTGATACACATATATGTTATATTGATGTATACTGACCGTATTGTATTTTTTTCAATTATTGTGCTGTTATAAATATTTTTTTAAAATTAATTAAACCTGAAGCAAGCGATTTAACATATATAGTGTGTACTGTCTTTTAGATATTTGTCCATAATGTTAAGCAAAAGGATTCATTATAATATACAAACACCTAGGTAAGCGGACAAAGGAACGATTTCTGAATAAGACTACTTCATATACATTATATTTTTTAAATGAATATAATATTTGAGAATTCATACAATTTTTAATTTGGCCTAATATTCGCAATAATGTAGTTCTTTCATATCTTTGTGATATTGTAATTTTTACATTTGATAGTTGGGTATGGAGAAATCAGTCCCTTAAACAAACTAGATGGACTAAAATAGAGGGAATTTAATAAAATTGTAGTTTTTATAAGTAATTTATTTATTTTAAAATTTTACAAACACCTTGAATATTCACCTAATTGGTGTGGCTAAATAGTGAAAACACAAGAAAACAATTTACTATTTTTTATCATAATTGTGATCACAAAAGAAAGTTGAAACATCTAACGCTTGTTTTGAGAGAATCAACTTAAGGCTTGACCTTTCCCTGTTACTTGGTTTTGAGAAGTTTTTAGTATTTTTACTAGCATTCTTTTTTAATTTTAATTAAATTTAATTAATTAAACTAGTTTAAGGTTAAGTTGACAATTGACAAAATAAAAAGTAGTGGAGGATCGTTAACATTGCTCTGTTTAGCTGCGCCATTTTTAATTTCTGAAATAAGTCTAAAACGCGTTTGATATACTTGTACTTGCAAATTGGGGGTTGTTATACTCCCGGATGGCTTGGCTCAGGCATTCGCCAGCTCGCCCTCACCCCTCCAAAGCTTAGCAAGAGGCGGAGCAACCCTTCCGCATTGGTTATACCCCCGTTAAAATGGGTTAAGAGCGGGGCTAGACATATTTCTTAGGAACTCCGATGTAGTCCGGTTCGAAACCGTATCGAAGCTCCCGACTATTTCAATTAAGAAAGCTATTCAAAGGCACATTCAGTTGTCGAGAAATGCAACAACAAAATCCAGATATAACCGGTTTCTTTCAGTTTCTTCTTTTGTCTTCACGAGCATGTGCTCTATACCACCATTAGGTCAACGACACCACGTGTGAAACCAAAAAGAAGCTTCATAGGAATCACTCCAGACTTCGAAACTACACTTTCACCACACTCTGAATGGCAGGGTGAGTTTTTCCTTGATCCCCGACGGGAAATACAGCAGATACGGCTCCTTCTACCGCCTACCCGGAAAAAAACTATGTAGTCTTTTTTATCGACCGCACCTCACTGGTCGGAGAAACAGAAACTGAACGCGTTTGATATAAAAATCAAATACTTATTTACACTTACTTCCACTTTCCTACTCTGTCCTAGTCTGAACTTAATAACAAACAGACCCTATATCACAAATTTTTACTAGGCATATACACCGAACAAACACTGGTATACATACATATATCCATATACACGTTTGGCATTGAATCTTAGGATTAATTTTAATTTATATATAATGATAGAGAGTGAAGAGAACGACTGATCAGTAATCCACCGATGCGACGCCGATTCCGTACCGCTCGCATATGTATATATATATGACTATATATATTATATATGTATATATATATATTATAATATATATATATATATATATATATATATATATATATATATATATATATATATATATATATATATATATATATATATATATATATATATATATATATATATATATATATATATATATATATATATATATATATATATATATATATATATATATATATATATATATATATAACCACAACCCAAGGGTGATAAACCTAACAAGGAGTGCTCGATCCCATTTAAGCCCATATAAACCAATTTAAATGTCAATTCGGTATTTGTGACGTAATCTGTTTGCCTGTTTGTTTTGTTTACAAGTAATATAAAGTCTTAATTTTTAAAAAATATTATACATTACAGTTCTAATAGTAAGTACATATCCAAAATAGCATCGATGGATCCAGCGCATTAAGCGCTAATTTATCAAACCGTTTTTAAACTACCACTGGAGAGTCCGATGAATTTCATTAAAGCGTTTTTATAAAATATTTGAGCAAAAAATATAAATAAATACGGAAGAGAAACACAACAATCAGCTAAGCATTGACAGTTTCAGAACAAACAGCGAGCTTTTTTAAACATTTCTTTTTAATTTGTTCCATCAGAACTTCTCATGATGTCATTTGACGTTCAGCGCATAAATTCAGCCTACTTTTTATCGATGGAATAAAGAACTTGCGTCGTTTGTTATCGTCAGTGTAATTTAGAACTAGGTGTTTGGTATGGATTCTGGTGTAAACTAAGTAGTTTTAACTTAATGTACAAATTTTCGAAATCACTCCGTTTTATAAAATTTTCTATGACTTTTATTCCAAGAATCTTAAGTAAGGTTACGTTAACTTTTAAAAAAAATTATCTTTTTAATTAAAGGTTTTTTACAATACTACATTTTTTAATTATTTTTTTCCAACTCGCCCAAAATTATATGGGTCCTGGGTTTCTAAAACTAAAGATCAAATGAAAGATACAGGGATAAAACGGGCTAAGTCAATTTTTAGCAAAATTGAGATACTGACGTCATCCAAGAAAAAATATATTAAAAATTTGTTTTAAAAAAATCCCCGACAAGAACGCGATAAGTAGTGAGATATTAAATAAAAAAATTATCCGTTACCGAAGAATAACGGATAAGTCTGTGCGGTACCGAGCAAAAACTGGCTATGTTGTGTTTTAACGTTGATTGAGAAGTGGAAAGATACGCAATACCCATGTTAAAATGCGTGCACTATGCCCATCTCTTTTTTTAGACCACCCTACTCACCCCTTTACACCTTTGCTATAGTTTTCAGTCCTCGCCTTGTGGCGCCTTTATCGGTAAATCGGGCAACTCGACATTTCGGATTCGAAATTCGGCAATCATAAACACCCAGCCCGTTTGGATGAGAATTTTAGCACAGCTTATATAGGCTGCGGTTCTCGCATTGCCCTCTATGAAGTTTTATTGCGGTCCTCAATATAATATGGCCCCTTCTCTTTTTTGCTTATTAAAAAGCCAAGACATAACCGTTGAAGAGTGTTTAATGTATTTTTCGTATAATTTAAATATATATTGTGGAAACTGATCCGATATTTAGTTTCAGCACTGTGATTAAAAAAACTAAAAAAGCTTGTTATACTTTCGAACAGTAAAAAAAAATTATTTTAATTTGTTGTGTGTGCATAATTAACGTTGATTTTAATTAATATTGTTTGTATAACCAAAAATAACAAAAGGGAATTTTCCAATTTCCAAATATGCCTCTTGTGTAAAAAACTAGAGCAGTATTCGCAATAGAGTTATTGCGACCAAGAAATCCCATATCTTCGAAACCTTCAATACAATCATTGGCTTTATTGTAGTCTAAAACTCAGGTTTTAGCATAATTTCATCAAATAGTACTGCACACACGCGTTTTATTTTATCCATTGTTTTTACTCTCATAACCATTGTTTGTACAACCGGGCCATAGCAAGCTTTTTGGTTAATGTGTTTTTAAGACCTGCTTTTAAGTTATTTACTTTTAAACATGACTGAATTGTACGCACAGACGGTAGAGAAAAAAATAGCTTATTTCTTAAAAAATTATAACAGCTAGTCGATTTGTAATAAACAGATAAAGCAAAATGTGTTTCGTTAAGTTTAAGCAATTTTTAGCTTGTAAATTTCATATTAATAAAGTTTTACTAACACTTTTATCTTTAAATAAACTAATAAAATATTTTTCTTAGTGGCTTTTTGTTTGAGTCGAAAATTTTGCATCTGTTTGCTCTATTGCGTTTTTTTGTATCAAATTTTAGACTTAAATTAAACAATCGTTTTTTATTTGTGACTTTGTCGATGATCAGTCGTTATTTGCACACTTCATTGACATTTTATTTTAGCCTCCTGGATGTGCTAGATAAGACTTATGCATAAGCTTTCGCGGGTGTATCTTCAACCGTCTGGGTTCTTTTTCTTAAATAAGTTTTCATGTTTTGTTATGAAAGAAAAACATTTATAGACTTTCTGTTATTTTTGATATCAATAAAAAACTGTTATGTTTTATGTATGACCGTTTGCACCAGTAACTGTAAGAATTATTCATTCTTTTATGAAATTAGCTACCAAAAACCAAATTATACACAATTGTGGACGTGGAGTGATTTTTGCGGGACGGGTGACGCAAGATTTCAAAAAATATAATAAGTTACACAATGAGCTTTTGCTTAACCTTTTTCATAAAATTTAATTTTTAAAAATTTATAATTTAATGAATTTTGGAAAATATTTTATAATTAACTTTATTATTAGGTGTATTATACCACTTTTTGAATATATTAAAAACCAATTCCTATAATTGTTTTTTTTTTAACTAAAAAGTCAGGTTCTCTTTGTTGAGTTTTATTCTGTTTTTTTTTATAGTCAAAAATTAAAGTTATTGACATAACTTATTTTTTACGCCCAATACATAAAGAATGTTTATTAATTGAGGGCCGATAATATATAATAGGAGTCCTTGTGATATTTTAAGAAGAAAAGGTAATATAAACATACATCCAAAACTTTTTAATTTTTAAACTACAGGGTGTTAAAATTCAATTTTTTTTTCAATTTTCCTATCACTCTTCGATATTTTATGAAATATTGTACATTTAGTTCACACTATTTAAAATTTAATTTTTGTCCCAAAAACAGTATTTTTACGCATGGTGGGTGCCTACAAAAATTTAAAATTATTATTTGCTTTTTGGAAAAATCAGTGGCGTACCATTTTTATTCAAACAAAAATATTTACTTTAAACCCCATACGGACGTAACTCGTAAAAATAAAAAAAATCTTACGTTAAAAAAAGCTCCTTAATATAATAAAACCATGTCTAAGAGCGGTAAGAAAATTATAATAAAAAAGTTATTTTTCCATACAATTTCAACACCTTGTATTATGGACATAAGTAATAAACACCTAGTATTATCCCAATAAATAATTAAAAATATTTTTTTTCTTTTTACGTTAATATGCAACACATGCCTTTTTTTTTCTATAAATTTACTACAAATATAAGCAATAAAAATATGTAAAAAATCACAAATCCGAGTTATTTTTTTGTAGTGTAACAATGAGTAAAACAATGGTGTAACAATAGCACAAAATTTAACAAGAAGCACTATTTTTTTTTAATCCATTTGGTTCGAAAATAAATATTTTTATGACTTATAAAAGTGGGATAAATAAAAATGAAAGTACTGTACAAACATTTCTTCAGTTTCAAAATCTAAGCAGTCTAAAAGTCTCATTACTTTTATCAGTAAGTGATCATACATTTTTAAGCCATGTCAATAATGTGTTAGTATTTTAATATTTAATACTGTATCAAGGGTTTAGTTTTATTACATTAGGGCAAAGTTTACAGAATAAGAAATATTTTATTCTGTAAACTTTGATTTGGGTCATTAGACAAATGAGTAAATTTATTATATAAAACATTTAAAACACGATTAAAACAGTAATAGGATCGATGATATTTATAAATTATAAGGATGCCTAACTTTCATAAACTTACACAGGATGCAAATTTAATTAATTTTGTATTAGCGACATTCTTTCGAAATCTGCTGAGGGATAGTCACTTACATAAAAAAAATATTTACTCTTCATAGGAGAATTCTAAAAGAATAAAATAAAAATGTCGCCTAAAAATAAACCACACATGGTTATTTTAAACTTGTATTCACCTTTTTGTTTTGTAAAAATAAGAAGGTGGTGAAAATATAACTAATAACCCCATACCTATTTACTCATGTCCCAACTATTAATAGAGCAATAAATACAGGTATATTATCTCTTTAAGTTGGAAAACCCCGAGACTGTCGGCGCCAAGATATGCGAAATCCTCGTTAATGAATTGAACATACGTAAAATATTTAAAAACAGCACTTGCGAAAACTCCTTTCAATGACTAGACCTGTCGATTGATAGGCGAAGAATGGGAATAGCCATTGTCTTGACAATTTCTACGCATTCAAGCGATCTTGACATGCAGAGCCATCTATCCGCCACGCATTTTGTTGGTCACGTTTTAGCCCGTAAATATGCGTATCTTCCCACTTCTCAATTAACGGTTTTAACCTGTCTATTCGTAGCGTTGTGCTCGCTATTTTAAACGCGTGTCATTTTGTGTCCAATGCCAATTTGGGCTGAAAAAATTACCTATTTGCAGAGTTTTTACAAGTTTCGTGGAAAACAAGCTCAAAATTGTTTGGCCTTACTGGTGCATAATTAACTAGGAATATGGAAAAATTATTTCTCATAAAAAAACTTTTAAAGTAAACAAAACAAGAATCTAGCTTATTTTCTGACACTAATCGAACTATTAAGTTTTCATTTTAGATGATCAGATTCCTGTGAAAATACCAAAGATTATTTTTTAGTTCAGTTTTGTTCTATTTTATTAGCTTTATAGGCATAACGCTGGATGTTAAAGAAAACAAACATACTTTAAAAAACAATATTGTTATAAATTCAGGGAGAAAATGGAATAAGTCACAACCAGTTAGAGATCGAACGCTGTTAGAACAACACCGATACGTCACGGTCTCATATCAGTTTGCCATATGAGACCGTGACGTATCGGTGTTGATCTAACAGCGTTCGATCTCTATCAATAAATTGTTGATTTTTTTATCAATACTTTCTCAAAATCCTTGCAGGTTATGACCTACAGATCTCAGAAAGTTGGAAAACCTATTGGTAAAAAGAACATTTTGTTAATCCAAATACTTTAGTTTTTGTAGAGTTTTGAAATTTAAAACGTGTTATCTCAAGATTACAAAATTTGACTTAGCCCTTTTTCTCCTCTAACCTACAAATTAAAAAGAGGTACTTACTCATAAAACATAATTCCTGATGGTTTGTCTGCCTTTTGAATATAGTTCTTGCATACTCTAACGAAACACGATACAATTTTTAAATAGAAACCACCAAAAAATCCACAATAAACAATTGGAAAAAAATTACCTAAACTAAACAATCACAAAACACGAAAGAAAAACAAACAATATATAAAATTCTCGTTCGTAGGGAAAATGACATTTGGTTTTAAAAATGGCGTCATCCATGAAGTTCTTGAAAAAATAAATGAGCACTCGTCTATGAGCATTCTACTCCCCTCTCATACTTCTGGGCTGTTCTGAAGATAAAAGTGCAGGCCTAAAATTTCATCGCACAACAAATCGCAATTAATATCTGATTTAACTTAAATCTTTTTTTGCAAATTAAACCATTGTATTAGTTATTCTTTAATTTTTTTTTTTTTTGGTAAATATGAAACTCCACGTCGCAGAAACATCTTGTCTCTGTTCAAATCTTTCTTTTGTAGATATGAGCACGTAAAATAAAACAAAGTAATCAACACTGAAAAAGCATTACTGCTTTTCAATTTTAAGTTTTTTATACTAATTGTTTTGAGTATGTGAGATAGCGCTATACAAAATATCGTGCCATCTTTTATTTGACAGAAGTCTTTGCTGTACAAACTAATGACATAGCACATATTATAAAGATATAGTTATAAAATAACGAATTGTTTTATTTATTCTTTCTCAATATTCATTTATTCCATGACCCACCACGTCTAATTATTTTTATCAGTAGTCAGTATCAAATAAGTGTCATAAATGTTATTACGCTATACGCAGCTACTAATTCAGAGCTTTTTTCGATAACTTTTTCGATAAATAACGAATTGTTTTATTTATTCTTTCTCAATATTCATTCCTTCCATGACCCACCACGTCTAATTATTTTTAATTATTTTTATCAGTAGTCAGTATCAAATAAGTGTCATAAATGTTATTACGCTATACGCAGCTACTAATTCAGAGCTTTTTTCGATAGCATTTTTAAAAATTTAGAATTTTCATAAAACAAATGTTTTTAGGGTTTAGTTTAAGTATTGCAAGTATCGTGGGTAATTTTAGCCACAACACTGATCATCTCCTAAAGCCGGCAGTGGTCGTACTGATCATTCAAAGACCGTGAAAAAAAACAGAGCTTAGTTAGGTTCAAATGCTAACCTGATTATTTAAAAAAAATGTGGATAAATGTAACAAAAATTTTAAAAAAACTTAAATTAATCACTAAGGACAGAAAAGAGACTTATGAATTCAACTTATGAAAAACTTTTTTGGCGTTTTAAGAAAATTATGAAGTGACACTAAAAATCATGTTAAAATGTTTTTAAAATCTTAGGTCTGTTTGTTATCCAGAAATGGTGTACACTATTTTACCCTTTTTTTACGTAACCGCTCTTATGGAAGATGTATTTTAGGACTACGTAGGTAGAAAAAGTGTAAAATAGTGTAAAATATTTCTGAATAACTAACAAACCTTTGTATATATTTTTTATATCAAAAAATGCACCTAATTTTGACCGATAGCCGGGGACATAATGTTTAAAACAGCTTGCATCCGTCGCCGAACCCTTAAATACTTCCAAATATTGTCCTAACCTAAGTTTTAATTTCTCTCTTTTTCGTTCGAAGCTTGAAAGGTACATAATATAAAGTTAATGTTTTCCAAATAAAAATAGTTTCTTTTAGCCTAAATGCAAAAATATGTAGTGTAAATAAACGTTCATTAATCAGGAATTTATTATTTAGCAAAACGAAAAGCCGATGATAAATAAGTTTTAAAATAAAAGTGGATGTTTAGTATGAAATCCTAGTTCGTCTAAGAAGTGTCATTTGCTTATAAATGAATTAATTTATTATAAAACATATATTCTATCTAGCAACAATGATGGCAATTTTTATTTAAACCATTTTCATTGTCCCAAATTTAAAACCATGTTTTATTTTGTTTTAGATGTCTTCGAAAATAATAAAATCCGGTGGCGCCGAAGCTGATGCCTTTGAGACCCAAGTGGCTCAGGCTCTTCTGGATTTGGAAATGAACTCTGATTTGAAAGCTCAGCTTAGGGAGTTGCATATAACCAAGGCCCGAGAAATAGAGCTTAATAACAAAAAAGTATGTATGTTTTGATTATTTTAGTCATTTTAAAATTACTGACACTGGGATATATCTGTTGACAGCTATGTCAGGAAAAAAAATAAAATAATTGATTTAAAATACCTAAATTATTGTATTTTTAGAAAAGTATGTTAATTTTTTACTTATCGGGCCCACGGCCAATTTTATTAAAATTTAGCATACTGGGGTTTTTTGGGGATCACGCATCTAAAGTCAAATTTGGCTTCAGTGAACTTTAGCTCCATTTTTAAACAGCAATATTTTGATATTTTTTTTGGTAATTGTTTACAAAACGGTTTTCTGCTATTTTTGGATTAAATGGCAAAATTTTTATATAGTCGTATTCTAGTGTCCTCAGGGATTTCAAATATACTTGCGCTGAAGAGAAATTATGTGTTTTAATATTTTTTATTTCGATTTTAAAATTTAAAATTACCATTGATTTCTTCATATAATGCGAAAACTCCCCGTTATGACAAGAAACAGCAAGACATTATTTTTAAGGTTAACCGTGCAGTGTTGCCAAATCGGAGTCTTTTTCAATACGTCTCCACATTTTCACGTCTGAAATATAATTGGGTAAAATAAAAAGCCGCTTTGCTTACCAGAACTAACCATGACCGACCTTTTAGACAAATTCAAAAGCTTTTAGTTCTAGTCGGTCATGGTTAGTTCTGGTAAGCAAAGCAGCTTTTTATTTATCCCAATTATATTTCAGACAGACAGAATGTCAAAAAATTTGATGGCCTAAAATTATTAAATCTGGCAACACTGAGAACCCCCAAGTTTGTTTTTTCCTAAAATTTAAAAAGATACACAATTTTTTGTTTTTGCGCACGTAAATTCGTATTCCTAATAAATAACAGAAGGTGTGTATACCAAATATTAACCATATAATAGTAAAATAACAGAAAACCGTTTTGTAAACAATTACCTTTTTTTTTTCACTTATTTGTTACACCATAACAAAACACATAGGGTCTGAAAAAATTAATTTTTCACTCACATTATCACAAAATAAAATAATTTCTTTATTTCCCATATAAAAAATACTAAAGTAATATGGCCGACTAACATAAAAAAAGGGAGAAAGAACATCTACAAAAAGAAATGATATGATACCGTTTTGTTTACGATTTTCTCCTTGAATAAGCAATGTTGCCAGATCTTTTCTAATAATTTGTTATTATTGAAGTTTGTTTTTTCCATTTACCAGAAATCAAGTTTTTTCTATAGAAAAAACTAACAAACAACAACTTCCAAACTATTACCTAGTTAGTTTTTGGTTAGTGGTCGTTAGGTTGTCTTCATTAAATTGTAAAATTTCTTTATCATAAATGTGCCGTCGAACAACATAAAAAAAAAGCTGATATCTTAATTTTTTGATTTTTTATAGGCAAAAATGTGGTGGGGACCTCACTTCCAGATAACTACCTTATTTAAAAAATTATTTTTTTTTATAATTTGTGTATTTTTATTTAATCCATAATGCTTCAAACCTAAATTTAAATTTTTATTATTTTTTTTTTTTGATCACCAACGTCCCAAATTCTGGCCTTTTACTTAACCTAAAAACATAGTGTTTTTTCTACTTTTAATTTCATTTTTTTCTGCAAAAATGCATTTTTTTGGTTTTCTTCTTTTTGAAATTTACTAAACAAAATGTGTTTTTTTATCTGTAATATTTATTTTTTTCAAATCGAATGGAGCTAAACGACACCGGACCCATCAAATTTTGTCGGAAACTTCTAGTTTTTAAGTCATAACACTCAACTCGAACCTAACCTCAAAAACGCACAAAATTTTCTAAAATTCCTCCTTAAAACTGGTCACAGCCAGACTGAATGATTTTATGGTAAAACACCTTTTATTTTACCAGATAAACTCATTCCTCCGATTATTTACCAGCATTAAATGTAAAAAGAAAAAAATAAAAAGTCTTTAATAGAGAAATTGGAAAATTCTATAAAAAGCATTTAATCCAAGTAAAAGCATTATTTTAATCTTTTGTAAAAGGTGCATTATGATAAGGGTGCATAAGGACTCCTGCACTTATATTGCAACGTGTTTTTATTTAGAAGTTAGATAGGTATTAATAGAAGTGTGGCAGGGGCACTTTTCCCTGAACTTGGATTTGTTGATGAGGTAATTATTAAATAGATAATTGACAACATCCTCTTTTTTAAACACAAACAAAACAAATGCAGTTAATGTAAATTTAATTTTTACACAATTAAATTTTAAAAAGTACACATTCTTCCATTGTTTCCCAAGTTGTACCAATGCTTAAAAATACCCAGATAATTTTGTTGACTTTTTAAAAGTAAAAATATTTTTCTTTTGGTGATGTTTTTTGTTAAAAATAATGACTAAAGAAGTGAAAAAATAAATGTATTCTAATAAATAATAAATGTTTTACCATAAAATCATTCAGTTTGGCCATGACCAGTTTTAAGCAGTAGGAATTTTAGGAAATTTGAGTATTTTTGAGGTTAGGTTCGAGTAGGGTGTTATAACTTTAAAACCAAAAGTTTTTGACAAAATTTCACTTCAGATTTGTAATCAGGGCCCTAAACTAAATTTGAATGAAATCAGCCGTGGGCCCGGTAAGTAAAAAATTACCTTAGTATTATTTATGTGAAAGTTTAAATTTGTCCAGGATAAATTAGCTAATGCAGTGAAAAAATCTTAGGTTTTTGTGTTGATTAAAACATTTAATTATTATTTCTCTAGTAAATACTAAATCATCTATTATAGTTTTTTTTTTTGAAAAATGGATTCGTTTATAAGAGATTTAAATGAAAACATCATAGTCCCACAAGTAATGAAAAACCTAAATTTCTTTAATCAACAATTTGAATTAAATACTACTTTTAAAATACTACATTTGAACATATGTGGTATAAATACTATTTTTACAGAATTTTTGTGTTTCTTAAACAATTTAAAGAAAAATATAAAATCATTTTCCTCACCGAAACACACTTAATAAAGGATCTACAGATATACAATATTCCTGGGTATTCGATTGTTTATAATGAGGGGAGCTTTAATGAGTGTGATGGAGTATTGGTTTTTGTCAGGTAGTCAATTATCATGGAATTTGCGTTTAAATTTATTGGAGATGTGAACTGCATTGAACTTTTGATAGGCAAAAATCAGGACAAATTTCTTTTGACCTGCCTATATCGCTCACCATCAATAAATGAAAAAGTATTTTTGGAAAATTTCTTAGAATATTTAGAAAAAAATCAATCTAGAAAAAAACATTATTATCGGAGACATTAATTTAGACCTGCTCAAAGAAAACATGCGGTACATAGCAACAGAAAAGATAAAAATCCACCCAAAAAAAACCTAAAAATCAAAAATGCTATTCTACGTTTCGGTGGCAGGTCAGCCACCATTGTCAAAATGAAATTAAAAGAAAAAATTATTATAATTATTATTAGTGTATTAAGTTAGGTGGCTACAGCCGTTCAAACTTGTATTCTATCATTGTCTCCGCACAAGCACAACTGTTCAGTAAATTGTTCCACCTCCTGACTATTTGATTTAATATGTCATTTCTGCTTAACTGTAAGAAGTTTAAGCTGACAGAATTTTGTCCATGCGATATTTTAAAGGTCTCTATAAGGTCTCCCCGAGTTTGACACTCTGACAAAGTTGTCCAGTTTAAAACTTATCTTTCATCATAGGATATATCCTGATATTTGGACACGTTTTGGTCATTTTTTGTTCAGGCTCCACATTCAAGTACTGGGCATATATATGTCTTATAAACTCTATCTAAAAATTCTGGTGGGATGTTTTTAAATACTCCCTGTAGTGTAGTGTTCGTCTTTTTAACTATCTTTCCTATATGAAGCTCCCATTTAAGGTCATTAGAGATCAGAATCCTTAAATCTTCTTGAGTGGATACTGTTTTTAAAGTGACCTCTTCAAGAGTGTACTCTAAACAAGGATTGTTAGAGCCTAAATGCAATACTGAACATTTTTCTTTATTAAGTTGCAAAGGCCATGTAGGGCACCATTCTTCTATTGTTTTTAGGTCATTTGCTAGTACATCGTAGTTTGTTATTTTGTTAGAGGGGAGACGTTATTCCTTTTGCAAGATCACAAATAAAAACATGAACAAGATTGGTCCCAAAACAGAACCGTGTGGCACTCCGCTAGTAACTTGGTATGGGCGAGAAAGTTCGCCATTTATTCTGACACGACATGTCCTGCCTATGAAATAATTCTCAATCACATTACCGACCCCGTAAAAGGTTCTGCGTTGATTCTTCCGCAATTTCTCGAAAATATAGAATATGTTTAATATTTTTATTGTGAAAATTCTAGTAAGAATTATTAAACGTGTAATACACTAGGGTCCCGCTAATCCGAACTAATTGCGACTGAACCCTGTTCGGATTAGTGAAAATTCGGATTAGGCGGAATTTTGTCACATAAATCAAATCAAATCATATAATAATAATACATAATGCCATATTACTGTCTTTTTGAGGCATATTTAGCGCCTGATGTGTAAAATATTAAAGGTCAGACGCTTAATACACCTTTATTATTTAACAACAGATGGTGTAAAGCCGATTTGCTAGTAAATAATTTTTAAGTTCCTAACAAATATATAAATTATTAGATTTTGTTAATAAACGTACGACGTTATTTAAAAAAACTTGTTTTTCTTTACTCTTCCTAGCTCTAAAATTTTGGATTTTTTTTGTCCTGGCCCTGTTCGGATTAGGCGGATTTTCGGATTAGCGGGACTCTAGTGTACACAAAATAATTATTGTGTAAATTATCGATAAATCCCCAATTTCGCCAAAATGCCTGTATTTTTCTTGAAATTAGAGGCATTTAAAATATTTGCATAAGAAAATTCTTGAGTGAAAAAATTCAAATGACCATATTCGTAAAAATATTTTGAAAAACATACTTCTCTCATTTGAATATTTTCCTAATAAATTTTTTGTTACTCCAGAACATTCCCTATTGTTGATCCAATCTTTCACCCAAATCTTCATTTTTATGGCACGTTGTCGGCGTCTTCTTCATAGAAGAATTAATAAATTAGCCGCTGTTTTTTTTTTCTGGTTTCTAACACCCATATTTTGTTATGATTTCCCAAATTGATTTTTTATAGTTTCTACATTATATACACATCTGTCAAGTCTAAATACCAAGAAATGCTGCATGCAGGATTTGGAACAAAAGTCGCATGCTACAAAAATGTTTTTCTCTGAACGCAACTTCTCATAATATCTCCAGTTTTAAAAGATATCTGTAGCTGCCTAACTTTTGCAGCTGCAGTTTCAAAACTCTGCAGCAAAAGTAATTGTGCGTTAACTTAGCTTTATGTGGTGTTTGAAGTTACTTTAGGTATTTTATTTTTTTAACTCATTAGCTTTTATAATATTTTTTTAGTCTATCATCATCTATGTGCCGATACCTAAGCTTAAACAATTTCAAAAAGTTCAGGTTAGATTGGTACGTGAGCTAGAAAAGAAATTTAGTGGAAAGCATGTAGTATTCGTTGGGGAACGCAAAATTCTTCCTAAGCCAACCCGTAAGACTAGAATGAAGAACAAACAAAAACGTCCCCGCTCTAGAACATTGACAGCTGTGTATGATGCAATTTTGGAAGACTTGGTGTATCCAGCAGAAATTGTAGGCAAAAGAATTCGTGTTAAGCTTGATGGTTCTCAGCTTATTAAAGTTCATTTGGATAAGACTCAGCAAACAACAATTGAACATAAAGTAAGTGTTAAAAGGCTTCAGATTTAAGTTTTTTTATACATTTATTTGTAAATACATATATTTACTAGACCAACAGCAGCATAAGTTTCTGATCAACAAATTCTCTGCAAATAATTGATTTTTAATTCTTTATTAAAATGTTGTTAGTTATAAAAAAACAAAAAAAAAACAAAATCCTTACACAAAAAATGGCAAAAAATTAATTATATCACACCAACAAAGTAGGTATCAGGGTTGATAAAAATATTGATTTTTCTTTTTAAATACAAATTAATTATTTAAAAATATCAAAAATGGATTATTAAAAAAAAAATTAAAAAAAAATATTTTATTTTTTTTTTAAATTACCAGCTTTTACAAATATTATTTTTAAATATTTCCAACTGCTTATATTTTGTTTTGTTAGGGAAACATATATTTTTAGGCAGGAATAGAATGATATGAAGTAAAACTGGAAAAGTTTTAACATGTAAATTTCGTTAGCAGTTTTTGCAAGTTTTTTTTCCTTTGTCAAAACTTTTATTAACGTGAAAATTTCGTCCGCTCAGTATTGCTGCTTTGTCGAAACTTGTAATAACTGGCAGAAAACGCCCGGCTATATAAACGATACGCACTTATTTTAGTTTTCAGCAATATTTTTGCTTTAGGGGTTAATCTATCAAAACATTTGGACTTATGTCAAGCCGGAGCAGAAAGGATCTAGTTTTTGGCAGCATTTTATAAAAAAAAGTGGTGGGTAAACTAGGTTGTAGAGCAGTATGTCAAAGTGTGGTAAAGAATTGCAAGGTCTAGTGGACAGAGTAAAAAGTCATTGGGAAACCTGCAAAAGTGAAACTAGTGATTTTGAAACTCTTTATGGTGATTGTTAGTTACAGCCAGAAACGTACCAGAGTAAAATTATCCAGTTGGCAAAGAAATAGAGAAGCGATTACTGTGAAAAGAGAAGTGTAGGTGGACGTGAAAATAGTGGAAATAGCGGTCATTTGGATTCTTTTGTTGTGTGAACTGGACAAGATATATAATGAATTGAATGAAATATTTGAAGAAGAAAAAGCTAATTGTTTTAATAAGTTATCCGGACAATCTGTTTGCATGTCCTCAGATGGACGGTCCAATATACATGAGCCGATAATCTGTCGTTTTGATTGCAGAGGATGGACACAGTGTTCTTTTAGAAAGCAAAGATACATTTGGTCATCCATATACAGCTGACTATCTTGCCGAATTGGCTATTAACTCAATAAGTAAGTACAAAAATAAATATAACTGTAAAGTTACCAGTTTTGTTACAGATAATGTGAGCAATGCGGTCAGTATGAAGAAAAAATTACTGAGTCGTCCAATTACCCTATAATTACATTACATTTAAAGAAGAAAGAAGCTGGCGTCAATATAAATTATTTAAGAACAGATGTGTTCAAGCTCTAACCCCCTTTCACTTTTCGGCGTATATTTTGGATCCTACAATAAACATAGAAGAATATTCATTACTAGCTGAAGGAAAGAGGAATGCTCTACACATTGTTTTCAAATATTTTGCAGACACAGGATTGTTACCATTACTAATTAAGTTGGATGCTAAGTCGGACCCTTTTCACAAAACTCTGTTTTTAGAGGAAATAATAAAGAGTGTAATATCAGTATAGTGGTGGAGATCTCAAGGAGATGTTTCAGAAATTAAGCAAGTGCTCCCTATAGTGATTTCTGTTTTGTGTGCCTGTGCATCGTCTGCTGATATCAAAAGGATGTTTTTTACTCATGGACTTATACATTCAGATATATGAAACAGACGTGGCAGTGACAAAGCAGCTAAACTAGTATTTATGTTTAAGCATTATAAAACTTAAGTTTTTTTATATATATTTTTTTTTAATAACCAGCTGTTCTTTTTGATTATTATAATAAAATACTAACACCACAAAAAAAATGCGTCTGAGTTTTATTTTTTTGTATGAACAAATATGTTTTAAGTCTTATAATTTAAACTTTAAAATTTTTTTAAAATTAATCATGATTTTAAAAAAATCATACTGATTGAAATCATGATTTTAATCGTGATTTTAATCATTTTAATCCTGGTAGGTATTTAATATGTTATTTAAAAAGTGCAGTCCATGATTGATAGTTTAAGTGACCCTGGTGCAGACCTTCTCCAACTTGATTTTATAACTGATTTTTATGTAAAATTAACACTTCTTTACTCTGTTTTAAAATATAAAAGTTAGTTTGAAAAGAAACACTGTAAAAAACGGTATTTTGAATATGTACTATAATATGTAGTATTTAACCACAGTAGATGAAACATAGAAAATTATTTTTTTTTGGATTGTTTGCTTTTTTATAATTTAAATTATTATCACCTCCATAGACCAGACAATAACTGAATAATATGGAGATCATAGCTTCCTATGATGAATGTTCTTATAAAACTAAAATTGAAAAATTAATAAAGAGTAACAACAATAATATTTTTATAAGGAAATAAAGGTGTAACATATTTTTTTCCACAAAATTGCCTTTTCAGTTTAATAAATACCAGTAGGGCCGATTTATTTTTAGTGTACTGTTATCCGCTGCTAATTATGCAAAATCATTAGAATTTACTACTTAATTTAATAAAGGAGGTTTGTTTGGTTAATTGATTGTGGTTTAAACACAAACTGATAATATAAACGTCAACGTTTTGTCACATCAGAAATTATTCTTAATATAATATTTATAAAAGCCCTTAATTGGATATAGTTTTAGTTCATTAAACAGTTTTTATTACATTTAAAAAAGATATATTAAAGTGTTACAACTAATGGGTAAAAAGTTAAATTGGGTAATATACATTTTGTGTTCTTAGTGTAATTTAAAAAAATTCTAGTTTAAAAAAGACATCAAACATTCATAAATATATATTGCATATACTTTTAAAATGCCTTTAGCTTTAAATTCTTGCAGCTGCTACCTTGAAAATTTCTTCTTTGCAGATTTAAGCTCCTGCCTTTTATTATTAATATTATCTATTAAATTATTTCTGTAATTCAAAGTTGGCGGAGTACATTTTTCTTTAGTTTTTTTGTTCATATATTTACCAGTGATCCTAATTTCAAAGCATTCTAAACTTAATTTATTTAGTTAATGATTTAAAAGATGTAACGAGTTTAAAAATATCTAAACCAAAAAATATCTTGGTTAAACCAGACAGATTTTTTTTTTAAATTTTGGAATGGGACTAGGGTTTAATCTACATATACTTGTATTGTTTGAACAAAATTTTGAAATAATATTGGGATTTAATTATAATAAGTAGTTTTTTTCTTCAAGAATTAAAATTTTATTTTACTTCTTGTAATTTTACTAGCTCTAATTATAGAATTCTTTTTTCTTTGCAGGTGGATACTTTTGCGTCAGTTTACAAGAAGTTGACAGGTAGAGAAGTTACTTTTGAATTTCCCGAACCTTATTTGTAAATGAGTTTATATAATAAAAAAATGTGAAAGATCAAAATTTTCATTTTTTATTTATGTTAAAATTAAGACAATAATTTTCGAGTAATTTACATTATTCGGAAATCACCAGTAGTTCTTTGTACAAACATATGACTATTATGAAGCAAAAAAAGACTGTAATAATTTTCATGTGAGTCACTGGAGTAGTTTCTGAAAATCGCGAAAAAATGGCCTTGTGGAGTATTTTATGTAGTGGATAAGGGTTTAAGTATCTTATCAATATCTGTAAGAAGAGTGAGTTTTAATATAAAAACTATTATAATTTATTTTTTAATTCTACTCTTATTGTGTCTTATTATACACCTCACTTTTGCACCCTGCAGTGTGTGGTCTTTGCTCTGTTAAGCTGAAGATATTCCGTTTATGCGAAAAAGGCCCTTT
This sequence comes from Listronotus oregonensis, assembly GCA_019359885.1. Lineage (NCBI taxonomy): Eukaryota > Metazoa > Arthropoda > Insecta > Coleoptera > Curculionidae > Listronotus > Listronotus oregonensis. The sequence goes on from JAHBCN010000130.1 coordinate 232,064, forward strand.
CTTTATTAAGGTGTAGTCGATTGATTTTTAAGTTAGGTTACTGGGATGACTGTAATAATTACTATCTAACTAAGAATCCTTACACAAACATATACAGTATGATCAGTGTGTCCATATATTATAATAATATATAAAAATATCTGCATGTTGTATTTATTTATTAATTACAAAAAAATTACAAACACTTTATACAATAATATGAATTGCATGTAAAGTAAAAAAAACTACAAATTTATAACAAAATTTACAAAACAAAAATACTAAAGCAGTTTTCAAATTTTTAAGATTAACATAAATCTGTGCAGACCTCGCCAATAATTATATTTGTGACAGCCATCATTTTGTTTAAAAAAGAAATACTGCTAGGATTTATACTAAATAATTTTTGGTTGCTTAGGATTCTAAGATTTATTTTAGGTACATTAAAATTTTTACAATAAAGTTACAATCTTTGCACTTATTATTATTCAACATAGAATAAATATATCACATTCTGTTTTCTTTTTTGTAAGAGATACTTGAAGCTATCAAGCACAGATTGGTATGAAATACTTTCTCGATATGATCAATATGCACAGCCTTTAACGGCATCCAAATTTGAGAGGCACACTCCAAATGAGGTGGTACTAAGGCATTGTATAATCTACTTGTAAAAATTTTAAAATTTTTGGTGTTCCTTATCAGAAATCCCAGAGCCTTCATTTTTGCGTTTTAGATTACATTACAAATTTTGTAATTAGTTAGAATCGTATCAGTTTTCTTCATTGCATAACAAATACAAAGTATGATACACAGGCGTTTCCAAATTGGTTCGGTTTGCGCATGACGTCACCTAGTTAATTGTCTATTAAATTTAAATGAAATTTGTTTAAAAAAGTCTAAGTAAGTAAAAGTACATACCGATAAGGGAAGTTTTCCATTACTGTCAAGACATTAGTTAGTTAACTGAGACGCGAAGCGTCGAGGTTAACTTTAATCTTTAGTCAATAATGAAAACTTCCCTTTGAGTTTTGTATACAATTTTATTTACAACCTAAACGTTATTATAAGATTAGATATTTAATGTTTTTCAAATGTGGTAAAAATGCCAAAATATATCATTTATTGTTTTGATACCATTCAAAACGTGCTGGTTGCGCCATACAAACATGTTCTGGTGACAGGGTCATAGCAATGACGCATACCTTCAAACAATTTTGAATTTCACGATCTTTCAAATTTGTGTTAAAAAAAGCTGAAATTTCGGATAGTGATATTGAAGATTATTTTAACAATGGTACCCCACCGGAACTCAAAGAAGCTGCAGAAAGAGCAGAAGCATGTTTACTTCCGGAGAAAAGTGGGGGGCGGTATGAAAAAGCATTCAAGGTATACCAAAGCTGCTGTTAAGAAAAAATGCTAATATTGCGTCAGATACAGTGTTGATAGCATATTTTAGTGACATGGCAAAGAGTAGAGGGCTTACTCTCTGGACTATCTACAGCATGATACAGGCCATGCTAGATTTAAAAGAAAGGATTGATATATCAAAATTTAACAAGCTTTCTCCATTTTTGAAATACCAGAATATAGGCTTTGGGCCAAAGAAATCTGCTATCTTTACCAGACAAAATACAGGGTGATTCCTATGTTGACGCTTTTTTTTAACTGTGTATAGAACTCATTAAAATAAACAACCTTTTCAAATAACTTCTTTCAAAATACTGAAAAATAAAAAACCTACATTCATTTAGTGAGTCAAATACGGTCCTGTCGGACATTTTTAATTTCATTTCGGGTGAACACAAAACTGAACTAGACGAGAAATTCCTCTGGCTGTAGGGCTTGGACACGTTGAACAAAAACGGAATACAACTGATTTTACCGCAATGTTCTCCATACTTTTTTTTGACTTAAACCGACCTGACTTGCAATCACCCGAGAACTTGCTGTTGGATGAGTCCGCAATGGAAACCGTCACGCGTACAATATCGAAGCCGTGGCCGTAGATTGATGAAACTCTATAAAAAATCAGCAACATATCCACGAATTCATCGTTTTCGTATTGTGCCATTTTCGCGATTTAACAATTTTTAAAATAAACCCTCACCTCGTCTGGTAAAAGCAAAGCGACTAATTTTTAATGCGTGATTAACAAGGCCAAAAATAAACGTAAATAAAAAATAACCTCTTTTTCTGATATTTAAAATGAAAAATTTTTTGTTCAATATCCATCGGGAAAAGCTCAAAGTTATTAATTTAACCTTTTGGGTACAATTCTATGTCTAAGTATCCTTATAAAATTACTTGCTTTTAAGAATTTCCTAAGGCGGAAACGTACACAGGTCATGCTTTCAGAAGAACGGCAACTACGTTGCTGGTTAAAAGTGGAGCAGATATTTTACAGCTAAAGCGCTTCGGGAGATAGCGGTCCAGTACAGTTGCTGAAAGTTATGTGGATTCATCCAATGCTAACCAAACCGCAAATATATCTTCAACAACTGTGGCATAGTCCTCCTGTAGCAATTCAAGCTTTCTACCTCCTGTTAGCATTACGGGGCCTGATAGTGGACAAGAAATGACATTCTCTAGCAGCCTCTTATTTCGATTAATTTTAACAAATAGTATGTGGTATTACATATTATATAGTTTACTTTATTTAATGAGTACGAAAAATGAGAATGGGGGAAATGGAAGAAGGAAGTAGACGTAAGTAATGTGACACTTTCAAACCTTCATTAGAGTTAGTAATGTCAACATTACATGTAGAGTTATAAATAAAAGATATTGTTGAATCATATAAAATACTATTCATTTAAAATATATACCTCAACAAAAAATTAAGGCATAAATTAAAACTTGTCATTAACTGCAATGATTAACTATTACCGAACGTCGTTCAAAAAGGAAATTAAATATAATAATGTTAAAAAATGGTATAGTTGAATTTCATTAAGTCATTCAAGATTTAAACACTAAGCAATCACTAAACTGGATTTAGAAATGAAATGCTTTGTTAACTCACTTGCTTTCTACTGAACACTTCTTGATATTAAGAAACATTAAATTATCTGAGAACCATTTAGTAATATTGTCAGTGTCATGCTGGAACAAATTACTGTCATCCTGTGTTTTCACAACTTTATAAACTTTAAATTCATCTGCTAATAGTAGTCCCGCGGAGCCAGAGAGGCAATCACGAGGCAATCTGGTAATGTGTTGATAAAACACAAAAGAAGTAAGGCCCCTAAAATGCTCCCTTGGCCCAAGGGTGATAAACCTAACAAGGAGTGCTCGATCCCATTTAAGCCCATATACGCCAATTTAAATGTCAATTCGGTATTTGTGACGTAATCCGTTTGCTTCTTCTGTTTACAAGTAATATAAAGTCCTAATTTTTTAAAAATATTAAACATTACAGTTCTAATAGTAAGTTCATATTCAAAATTGTTTTAAAAGTTGAATATTTAACAAAAATTAATAAAATAACTCTACCTTCTGGGCAAAATGGACAAACTGGTGACGTCCAAAAATAACCTACATATATTTGCGGACAAATAGTAAAAATCGAGCCTTCCTTGTTAAGTTTATCACCCTTGCCCTTGGCCCGTTTTTTGGCTTTGATTTCTTCCAGGAAATCGTTTGCCAGCTCTCCCCTTTCCAGACACGCTGGGAAAGCTCACGTTGCGGGCAACGTGAGCTTTCCCAGGCTTCGTCAGTGGAATTTCTAGATTGTCGGGCTCGAAGCCACTAAACTTAAAATTTTCTAAACGATTTTATTATCTGAGCAAGGCACAAAAAATGGAAGTCCGACCAGGAAGCTGCTACTGGTATCACGCATAACCGCTTTCTGTCAGTACTGCTCCTTCCTGCTGAGCGCGCAACCATCTTCCGCCATTAGGAAAATTCCTCGTGCGTGGGGCTCTCAGAAAGAAACAGGTATAGGAATCTTCGTTCACAGCGCTTAGCTCCAGAAGAAGGACTCCATCGTTTGGCTTGAGTTTCTCCTTGATCCCCGATGGTAAAAGCTGTTGATACAGCGCCTTCAGCCGCCTTCCCGGAAAAAACTATGTAGTTTTCTTATCGCGAGCACTTCACTGATCGAAGGTCAAACAGAAACTGAACCCTCGAGGTTGCAATGAAACCCTATGGTTGACCCAAGGGTAATAAACTTAACAAGGAGTGCTCGATCCCATTTAAGCCCATATAAGTCGATTTAAATGTCAATTTGGTATTTGTGACGTAATCCGTCCATGACATACCGTGCAATTATGTCATGGACGATCTTTTAAATTCTTGCATTCCGAAGCTTTCTTTTCAATTACCTTTCATTAAAAAATATGTGGATGATATAGTTTACTCGATTCCAATAAATGGCAAAGATGAAATTCTAACAATTTTTAATGCCTACAATCCACACATCCAATTTACCATCGAAGAAGAAACAGAAAAAAGTGTTCCATTCTTGGACACAAAACTAATAAGAACAGCCAGCAATCAGATTATTTTGGATTGGTATATTAAACCAACCAATTCAGGGAGATACATGAACTATAACTCGTATCACACTGAAAAAACAAAAATAAACCTGGGGCTAGGACTGAAAACTAGAAAAGAAAGAATCTGCCACCCATCTTTAAAAGAAAAAAACTTGAACAAACTACATCAAACACTTTTAGAAAATTCATATCCGGTTCATTTACTCAATAAATTAATATATAACACGAGGTCACTCACAGTTTCACCCAACCCAGTGATACCTCACTCTCCTGACATCAGTGCATTTCTTTCTCAAAACAGATCAGTATACTACTACTCAATTCCAGCAATTACACAAGTATCTAATAAAATAATTAAAGTTTTCAAAGATAACCCCATGATCAAAATAACACGTAAATTTACTAAAACAGTGGGAACATTATTCACAAAACTAAAAGATAAAGACAACCCTTTAAAAAAATCAGGAGTTGTATATAGTGTTCCTTGCTCTCACTGCGATAAAGTCTACATAGGACAAACTTCTAGAGTCCTGAAGGACCGTTTAACATCACATAAGAGCGATTGTAGGTTGGGAAAAAGAACTTGTACTTGTGCTCTAGCTGAACATAACCTAGACACAGGACATATTCCAGATTTCGCCAACACAACAACACTACATAGCGAAATAAATACCAGAAAAAGGCTGTTTTTGGAAATGACTGAAATACACTTAGAACCTGAGGTGATAAACAAGAAAAAAGATACCACTGAACTCAGTGCTATCTACTCTCATATTATCCACTTAAACAACCAGAACTCTAATAATATATCAACAAACACTTCAGATTCATAACCAACCTAAAAGACAATTAAAAAGGAAAATCACTTTTCAGCCATTTATTTGAGCAGTCTCACATACACTAGGTACAAATTGACGAGCAATGAGTACAGCTTTCTTAATGACTCTGAATGATATCAATCAACTTGTATTTTGTTTAAAGCTTTGAGAGACTCACTGTGCTGCCACTGGTACGCTCATAAATAAGGTTCCGTCACAATGTGATGGTGGAATTGCAGCGTATGGGTCACAGCATAGTGTGTTTATCAAAGGCACAAAAATAAAATTTATTCCCCTTTCTGCATTTCTCTTTACTTGTTTGCTTGCTTGTTTTTACCAAGAAAATCTGTAAGTTTAGTCTTAACCTGTCAATTATGTAACACCCAGTGGAGGTTCCTGACCATTTCTTAATAATTTAATCTATTCAATACCTAACAATATGAACCAATATCTTAAAATAAGCGTTCTTGAGTGTTGAGCCCACTGCTAGTGACAGGCAGTCGACTAATAAAATCAAAACACTAGTGCCTTTGCTTTTTTCTCCATTGTCTCTTTAATTAGTCTTTTAATCAGACTTATAACGTTTAAATTATCTCTCAACAGAGCAATTTCCGTCAAACAATTTCAACAAAGGACTGTCGGGTGACTGCAGCTCCATCTAACGTGGCATTGGATGTAGCTTTAGCCAGCCCAAATATTCGCCATCTAGTCCTTTCATTCAAAAACAGTCCTTGAGTGACAGACAAGTGATTGTTCATTTTACAGATTCCTATAAAATTATAATTTAGATATACGTACCGACAACTAAGTTTCTTTAAATCACAGTCAATCCTTGGGTGAAGACAAGGTTTTCTGACTAAAGGTTTTTGACAACAAAACATTTCCGTTCAACTACCTCTGTGAGATAGTAACGAACTCAATGGTTCTTTACAAAACCGGGGAAAAAACGTTGATCAAAAGTAACTTCGTATAGGTCAGTTAAAAATCTCCACGCGTGGTGGTATAGTAATCATTTATTTTTATTTTTATAAGAAAACAATGTAATAATAATAATTAGTCTCTAAATAATGTTAAATTAGCAGAACACTAGCTCAAAAGTTCCATACAGGATGTTGATTTTGTTAACATTTAACTTACTTTCACAAAGTAAATTATAAAAATGGTTTTACTTTATTTCACTAAGATCTTGTACTTCTATTGTAGCTAGAAAATGGAATAAACATTCAGAAAGCTTGGGTGTAAAAAGTTTTTCTTTTCCATTTAAAAAAGCCCTCCGAGCGAACCCTCAAGATTTTAGGACTTGTTAGTTAACTAGTCGGTCAAGACTACCCTTATCATTCATATATATATATATATATATATATATATATATATATATATATATATATTATATATTATATATTATTATTATTATTATATATATATATATATATATATATATATATATATATATATATATATATATATATATATATATATATATACAATATATATATACGGGTATATATATATTATTTATATATAATTGCAATTTATAGATACCGTATAGTATATACTATATACATATTTACCATTGATAACAAAACTACACAGGAAGTTCTTAATAGGTAGAGTCCAAATTTAAAGAATTGAAAATTATTAAGTCGAAAATCCTACAAACGTTTGCTAACAACTCTGCTATTAATGATCGGAGCTGCTTAAAGTAATTATTTTAATAATTTACTTTTGGACCATTCATCTTGTTCAAATACGGTTTAGATTTAATGTTATGCACAGGTACCTTGCATAACAACTTCTCCATGATATCTATTTATCTCATTTTAGCAGAGTTTTTTCGGTAATGTCCAAAATACTAGTAAATTGAACCCTGGGTTATATATTTTAAATAATTCTATTCAATTGATACAACAATAATATCCCTTTATTTATTGCCAAACATTACTCTTTGGGAGCGCTTCAATAATACCAAAATGTTTATGTACATGCATCTTGTAAATTATTATTGAAATAATATCAAGTTAGTTAGTCGTTGCCGCGATGTTGTTATTAAAAAAATGTGTAAAATTATACACTACGTATTATACATTTTGATAAACATTGTTTAAACTTTATTTATAATTTAAAGTACATATAAAAAAATTAAAACATAATAATTTATTTTATAAAGTTTAATAAATTTGTTACAAAGCAGTGATAGTAAAATAGTTTAATTAAAATAAATAATTTTTTCTATAAAGGTTTACAAAACTTGTTTTAGAATATGCCGCTTACGCTAATAATATAGGAGAACCTATAATTATATATTTTCCAAATTGTTAAATTGCGAAAACTTTTAAATTCGAAGCGTCTTACAGATTGTTCCAAATGTGCAAATGCTATTTGTGATTCTTCCTGATGGTGTCCAGAATTGGATAAGGCTTGTAAACTTGAAATTTTTTGCGCTGTCCCCAAACTTTCGCGCATGTTTTCGAGGTCAGGCGATCGATCAAATTGTGTCCTCCACCATTACTTCCACCTGCATTTTCGGTAGGCTCAAAATCAAATTTGTTAAATCACTCACGGCTCAATCTAAAACAACGGATGTCCGTAGCTTATTCCTATACATAGATAATTTTACCCCCAAGTTTGTTTCAAAGTAAACAAAAGTTAATAAAAGTGAAATAAAAAGTTAAATTAAGTAATAATTATAAATTTACCTGGGAGCAATAACAGATCTCACAACATCCAAGTCGATCAACATAAAAAAAATACACAAAGTTTGACCACGACCGTTATAAAGGAGCATCTTCATATGGTATCTAGAGATTGGTATTTGGTCTTCCAGTTCCAATAAGCCGTTGAAATTAGACATTAACGCCTGTTTGTGATTATATTATATTGTTACGGACTTAAAAAATATCTGTTTAGTTAATAGAATTGTAGAAGGTTAGAATTATTATATTTAGGTTAACAATTTATTTGAAATAAATTACCTTAGTTTTTCCCCTTTTCGACGGTCATTGCGGATTATCCTAAGGGCTCTGAAAACATCCATTTTACACTTTTCTTGCATCCTGTAGTAAAAGAATTCTTCCAGCTAATTCTAAACTTTTCCATTCTTTTCCACATTACTATATAAAGCGCGAAGGAAGTCCGCATGGGCCAGTTTAGTTTTTTCTTTCAAAGATATAAGAAGTTGACAGACAGTTAAAGGTTAAAGAGTTGTCCTAATTACGTTACGTTGAAGTGTTACCATAGAAACGTTTGTAAACCTGATTTGCAATAAAAAGGTGTAAAACCAGGATCCGTGTTTTTATACGGGGTGTTACGGAACATTTGGTGTCAGAAGCGGAACGAGGACCTACAAGGGAGCGAAAGTGATTAAGAATATTTAAATGCCTGTTGGGATCAGCAAACAGCAGCAATGGAAGAATTAACTGCACTGAAGCAAATGATGGAAGAAGTGAAGACCAACCAAGAAGATCTGAAGAAAAAATTGAAGACCAGCCAAGAAGATCTGAAGAAAGAAATGAAGACCAGCCAAGATGATCTGAAGAAAGAAATGAAGACCAGCCAAGAGGACCTAAACGAAATGAAGAGAAGTCAAGAAGAAATGAAGACCAGCCAAGAATCCATGAAAGAAGATCTAAGAAGAGAAATGAAGACCAATAAAGAGGAAATGAAGAGAAGTCAAGCAGAAACAAGACAAGAAAATTCAAAAACACATCAAAAAGGGCCAAGAAGAAATGAAACAAGAGCTTAAAGAAAAGTTGATGAAAATTCGAGAACACCTAAAAGGAGAACTTCAACAAAGTCAAGATGAGCTAAGAAAACAAATGCTATATGAATTAAAACTTACCAAGGAAGATGTTAAAGAAGAGATGCAAGAAATACAACAATCAGTTAAAGACAAAGTTTATCAAATCCAGGGTCAAATGCAACAAGAAGTCCAACATTTACAGCGACAGATTAAAAATATAGCTAGTACAGGTGTTGTTTCAGAATGTGGTATCACCGTAACTGTTATGAAACCACCCACTTTTGATGGCAAGGTACTCTGGGTGTTATACCTTGCTGAGGACCACCGAAGGACAAGACAAGAAATGAAATGACAGGTCGGAGGTTGAGTGCAAAGTGGCTTTTCTTTACAGAACAATAGGTCATTTGTATGAATGAAGTTAGCAGTTAATAAGTATTAGGCCTGGTCTATACTAATACAAATAAACATTAAGATCTTCTGAGCTGTTCCCAACAACTCTAATATACTCAAGATTTTGATAATAATTATTTTCTGAAAATATTTTTTAATTGAAACTTTGTGAACAATCTTGTGGCTCTCTTGGCAAAAAATTATAAGTTGGTTTAAACTCCCCAATAAATCTACGATTTCTTCGTAAAATGGAACCATTTTCTAATTGAACGAGATATGATCGTATACCATGTTTTTAAATAATTTTACCATTAACCCAAGGTGTTCGTGGTTTTACTTGAACTTTAACCCTTGCATTAATTTTTAACGGTTTTAATTTTCTTGTGTTTTTATTATATATTTTACCATTTGATTTTGTTTTTATCTAAGAAAGAGTTATATTTTCTTCTGTTAAAATTTTTAGAAAATTTTTGTGAAATTTCAGGCAAGGTGGACTTTAAATTGCGGTTCATTAAAACATTAGCAGGTGAGTTTTCGCCATCTAAAGGAGTGTTTTTAAGATCTAGCAAAGCCAAGTAAGAATCTTTTTAATCTAAATAACATTTTTTAAGTAAATCTTTAACGTTTTGGACAGCTCTTTCAACCTGTCCGTTAGATTGAGGACATAAAGGTAAAGAGAAAGTATGCTGAAACTCAACAAGATTTTTCCAAATTTTTAAGTTCCCTGCTTTGAAAATTTGTGGCACTATCGCTAACTAAAATCCTAGGTATACCAAAGCGTCAAAATATACATTTTAAATTCTGAATAACATTTTAAGAGGTTAAATCATTATTCAAATTTACAATTTCTACAAATTTAGAAAAATAATCAACAATTAAAAGATAGCTCTCTGTGTGAAATTGAAAAAACATCTATAGCTACTTTATACCAAGGCAATTTTGGGACATCATGAGGCATGAGAGGCTTCGAAACTTGAGATTTTTTGTATGTGTGGCAAATATTACATGATGTTACCATATCTTCTATTTGTTTCCTCATACCTGGACAGAAAAACGACAAATTTGTCTTATCAAGCCACAATTTATAACCTAAATGTGAATAATGAAGTTTTTCTAAAATTTCTTAACGCAAACTTTTTGGGACTACCAACTTTTGCCCTATAAAATTTAAATTATCAATACATGATATTTCTGCTCTAAATCTATGATAAAATTTGCAATTCTCTGGCCAGCCTTTAAGGTTAGATTGCCAACCCTTCTCCAACATGCTTTTTAAATTACATAGTTCGGGGTCTTCTTGAGTTCTTTTTGAAATTCTTACTTTTTACTGTCTGTAATATTTAAACAAAGTTCAACCGAGAAAATCTCTGACTCTATATCAAAATCAATATTTTCATCAAAATTCAACTCTGAATTGTAAGCCCTGGACAAAGCATCAGCTATAATTAATGCTTTTCCAGGTTTGTAAGTTAAATCAAAATCATATTTTTTAAGTTGTAACAACCTTCTCTGCAATCTAGGTGCACAGAGGTGTAAAGGTTTTTTAATTATTGAAATTAATGGCTTATGGTCAGTTTCTAAAGCAAACTTTCGACCATAAACATATTGGTGAAACCGAGTAGCACCAAACCAACAAGCCAACAATTCTTTTTCAATTTGGCTATATCTACTCTAAGTTTAAGTCAAACCTCGAGATGCATGGGCACATGGTCTACCATTTTGCATCAGAACGACAGCCATACCATTCTGTGAGGCAGCGACCGAAATCGTAGCATGAAGCTCATTTTCAAAAAATACTAAACATGGAGTTTTAACTAACATTTCCTTGATATTTTTGAATACCTTTTCGTTTTCTTCAGACCAATGAAACAAAGTATCTTTTTTCAATAGATTTCTAAAAATTGCTGTTTTCTCTGAAACATTATCTACAAATTTTGCTATGTACGTGACCATACCTAAAAATCTTTGATCATCCTTGACATTTTGACAAGATGGCAAGTCAATTATTGTCTGAACTTTAGACTGATCAACCTCAAAGCCTTTACTAGAAATTTTATGACCTAAATATGTTATTTCTTAAACTAAAAATTGACACTTTGCTTTATTAAATCTAAAATTGTGTTCTGAAGCAGTCTTTAATAATTTTTCTAAAATTTTATTATGAACTTCAATTGAAGGTGCATAAATACAAATATCGTCAATAAAAACTTGGCAACCTTCTATATTTCCAAAAATATCGTATATCCTTTCTTGGAAAACTTCTGGAGAACACAAGAAACCATATGCAAGTCTTTTTAAACAGTATCTACCAAATAGAGTGGCAAGAGTACAAAGCTTAGAACTCTCTTTATCTAACTTAATCTGCAAAAAACCTTGAGTTGCATTGACTTTACTAAAGAACCTTTAATCGGCCATCCCAGAAACTATTCTTCCCCAAGTGGGAATAGCAAATAATGGTCTACGAATTGCAGAGTTCGCGGATCGAGACATATCCTTAAAGAGCCATTAGGTTTTTTAACAATGCATAGTGGATTGCTACACTCAGAGCTACCCGTGACTCTCTCGATCACATCGTCTCTCTCCAATTTATCTAAAGTTAATTTTAATTTATCCAACCAAGCGAGTGGTACTTTTCTGGGTGGATAAAAACAAGGAACTACATTTTCTTTGAGGTCAATGTGGTATTCCTCCTTTAAACAACCTATTCCTTCAAAAACATGTTGATACTCCATAAAAATTTTATTTAAATTTGACTTTTGTTCAAAATTGTTATCAATTGACTGTACTCTTTTAATTAATTCTAACTGAATGCAAGCTCTCAAGCCCAAAATAGGAAAAATGTCAATCTCTACGACGTAGAATAAAATATTTGCCGTCTTATACTGAGTTTTACATGCCAAAAAGCATCGGCCAATGACAGGTAAACTATGTTTTGTGTAACTACTTAGTTTTATGTTTGTAGATTCTAATCTTGACAAATCGTAATTTATTTTCCTTAACTCACTTACAGGTAGTATATTTGCCTCTGCGCCGGTGTCTAGTTTGAATTTCAGACGATTGTGTGTGTTGCCAATCTCAAGCTCCGTCACTCAAGTTACGGCCCTGACCTCAGTCAGGGCCGCAACTGCCCCGGTACCGTCGCTGGAACTCAATGACTGTTGTTCGATAGAACCTAAAAAGAGAAAAGAATCAGAGCTCTTGATTTGACTATCATCTTGATCCACTAGATTGACATTTCTTGCCTGAAAACAATTTTTGTTACCTTGAAAACTACATTTGGGCTGTTGGCCTTTACTTTTATAATTAAAATTTCTATTATTTTGAAAATTATTTTTGGAAAAAGAATCACAAGGACTTAAAAAAGAATAAAATTTGAAACATCTGGAACACTTAACTTGATTTGGTTGATGACTCCGTGAACCCTGCATTCTGCCAGGTCTGCTGTGGTGGCTCGGGTTTGAATGGCTGTTGAACCTCGTCTTTGACTGATGGTGGTGCGGTTTGGATACAACATTGGGACCCAAAACCATTAGTGAGCTGCCGATTGTGTTCTCTGGTTGGCTCAGAACTTATACAGATCTTGATAGATTCTTCCAAACTGGTGTCATTTTGCAAAAGTTTCTCCTTTAATTTTTCAGATTTTAATCCACAAATCAAAATGCAACGAATAAGAGAGTCAGTCAGGTCACCAAACTCGCAAGATAATGCCATGTTCTTTAAGTCAGTTACAAATTGTTCAACAGTTGGACCTTCTTTTTGTTTAAATGAAAAAAACTTATAACGTTCACATGTCAAATTCCTCTGTGGACTAAAATGTCCATCAAATTTTTTCAAAATACCTCTCAATGTTTCAGTTCCTTTCTTGATTTGAAATGTATTATAAATTCTTAAGCCTTCATCCCCAATTAAAGTCAAAAGCTGAGAACATTTAGTAGATTCCTTTTTTTAATTATTTCTGTTGCTTTTAAATAATTTGTAAATTTTTGCTTCCAAAAAATCCAATTTTGACTAACGTTTCCGGCAAAGCACATGGGCGTAATACCTTTAAAATCCATATTTAGTCTTGGTTTGGGAACATACAATTTTACAACGTGCTAAAGTTGAGGTTATATCAAAAAATTATCCAAAAAATCTCTCAAACTTCCCAAAATTCGCAGCAATTCTGCTAAATTTGACATACATTTTTGTTTTAAACTTAACTGAAAGGTAATTTATTGCATTTTTTTGGGGCTGGTTTATACTAATACAAATAACGTCTACACGTATCGAGTGACACTGGGTTACGTATCTTCGACAATTTAAAGCTGCCGCCAATGGAAATAATTGGAGTTCACCAGAGAAGGCACGAGCTCTAGTACTAGCTCTTCGAGAAAAAACTATGGAGGTTTTAAGAAACATTCCCGAGGAAAAGCAATGTGACTACAAAACCATTGTTAAGTTTCTGGAAATGAGATACGGTGAAGCCCACTTACAGGAAGTTTATAAGGCAAGCGCATATATATATATATATATATATATATATATATATATATATATATATATATATATATATATATATATATATATATAATATAATATATATATATATATATATATATATATATATATATATATATATATATATATATATATATATATATATATATATATATATATATAATATTATTTTTTGTTTATATAACTTTTTTATTTTTTAAGATGGAAAAATTAAATTTGGCATGTCGATATATGACCTAAAAATGCATTCAATGCCGTATTCAATTGTTTCTGTCGATTTCCGGTTTTACCGGAAATGACCTAAACTTTTGAATTTTAAATGACACCCTGTATTTTTTTTACCTATTCGATAGAAAATGACATTCTAAATACAGTGACACCCCATATGTCAACTTTTGACATTTTTCTTTAAAAATATTTAATTTTTTTAAATTCAAACTAGAGTGCCATGACGTCGTTAAAACAACCAATTTTGAGTCAAGAAGGCGTGAAAAAATAGTTTTACTTATCTGACGTATTTTATGTATTTTTTAGAAAGGTTAAAAGATTCCAAAATTTTATTTCTAGACATAATTCAATTTTTTCAAATGAAACGATAGTGGCTCGTTGGCATATTTGAAAAGAGCATTTCTTTCTGAATAATTTGATACCCCACATTTGATATTTTTAGTTAAATCAACACCAAAAAAGCAAAAAAAAATAGGCGTAGTAGTTGTTGTTCCTTATAAAATTATTAAAACATCCGGGCCGTGGCATTCGATATTCGATAAAAAAGTCGGAAATTTTGTAAGGTAGGCTTGGAAATAAACAAAAACGTTGATGCTAAATAATGATGTTACACAGTTTAACATTTAAATGCAAGATAGTTATTTAAAGTTATTGCCGTGTCTATTTATAAGGCATTTTGGTTTAAATACCTATAAATATAATAATTAATAATAATAATATAATAATTATTATTCTTATAAGCAACAACTACTATGTCTATATTTTAGTTTTTTAGTGTTGATTTAACTTCAAATATCAAGTGTAGGGTATCAAATTACTCACAAAGAAATGCTCTTTTCGAATATGCCAACGAGCCACCATCGTTACATTTAAAAAAAATTAGTTATGCCTAACAATAATATTTTGAAATCTTTTTACCCTTCTGGAAAAGATATAAAATATAAAAGATAATTCAAACTATTTTTTCACGCCTCCTGGACTCAACATTAGTTGTTTTAACGACGTGAAGGCACTCTAGATTGGATTAAAAAAAAATTAAATTTTTTAAAGAAAAATGTCAAAAGTTGACATATGGGGTATCATTGTATTTAAAATGTCATTTTCTGTCAAATAGGTGAAAAAAATTTAGGGTAATCATTAAAAACAATTGAACACGTCATTCAATGCATTTTAGGTCATATATTTACAAGCCAAATTTTATTTTCTCATCTTAAAAAATAAAAAAGTTATAGAGGAGAACCACCTTTGAGAAACGGTATATATA
Source organism: Listronotus oregonensis (assembly GCA_019359885.1). Lineage (NCBI taxonomy): Eukaryota > Metazoa > Arthropoda > Insecta > Coleoptera > Curculionidae > Listronotus > Listronotus oregonensis. The sequence goes on from JAHBCN010000130.1 coordinate 247,478, forward strand.
TATATAATATATATATATATATATATATATATATATATATATATATATATATATATATATATATATATATATATATATATATATATATATATATATATATATATATATATATATATATATATATATATATATATATATATATATATATATATATATATATATATATATATATATATATATATATATATATATATATATATATATATATATATATATATATATATATATATATATATATATATATATATATATATATATATATATATATATATATATATATATATATATATATATATATATATATATATATATATGTTTTGTCGCAGGTTCTAGAGTAAAATGTGTTAACGTTTTCTTTCGGTAACTCGTGTGTTGTTGTCCTGAAAAGGACAGATTGTTTGCTGACGTTTCGGCAAAATCAGCTTGCCATTATCAAAGCTAAGAAGCTTACTGCTACTTGCATCCTGGGTGTAGTCGCGTATATCTTGTTCTGGGCAGGCGTCACGGTTGATTGGTTTTTACCTGTCTGTCTCGCTCGGCTGCGTGTTATCGGGCCTGTTGTCGTCCACGGGTGAGGGCTATTTGTATGTTGTTTATTTTCTCTGGTAGGTCTAATTCTATTGTTTATCAAGGCAATTTTCCAGGTATTTGGCAAACGTTGGCTGTCGTCACGGTTGTTCAGGTTTTCAGGTCTCTTTTCAATTTCAACGGACTCCCTCACAATTCTCTTCGGTAGGTTTTCGCAGGTAGCAAGCATCCTAGTGTTGGGAAAATCGATTTTGTGTCCGGTGTTTAGAATGTGGCGTACTAAAGAAGAAGTTGTTGTTCTGTTCTTTACTGCGTTCATGTGTTCATCTCTCCTTGCGCTAATTTTTCTGTTGGTCTGTCCGATATAAGAAAGGTTGCATTGTTTGCAGGGTATTTCGTATACACCTTGATTTTCTAAGGGGATTTTGTCCTTTGGTATAGGTAGAATGTCTCTGATTTTTCTGCTGGTCGTGTAGATGGGGGTGATGTTGTGTCGTTTGAGTACTTTGCCAATTTTGTCTGTTATTCCTTTTACATAGGGTATAAGGGCTTTATTTCTCTCCTCTTCGTTTGCCTGCGGTTTCTCTTTTCTGATGCAGACCACCTTGAGGAAGAAATGAACAAACTTGAAGACGCCTTAATACAAAATGGATATAAAAAACAAACGATCCAACGCGGGCTCAAAAGAAAAGAGAAACCGCAGGCAAATGAAGAGGAGAGAAATGCCGATTACATTCACCAAAAATATATATATATATATATAAAATATATATATATATATATATATATATATATATATATATATATATATATATATATATATATATATATATATATATATATATAAAATATAAAAATTGCCCCACTCAGATTTTGACCAAATTTGGTATACGAAGGTTTTTTGGGACGCTGATGACGAATCTGAAAACATTTTTTTTGGTAACGTTTCGTTTTCGAGATACTTATCATCAAAGTAAAGGATCGACCAACCTTATTTTCACTACATTCCCCCTTCTTTTTGCACACAATTTATAATTTTTACACTAAGTTGGCGCACAATTATTAATAAACACCTTATAAAAATTTGTTTTTTTAATTTATTTTAACCTTTTTTTTAATTAAATTGTAAAGTTTTAATGTTAAAGGTCGCAGCCATATTTGCTGATAAAATTCCTAGTGTATACATGGTTGCGGCGTAGGCGGCGTTTAAAAGTGGAGGTTTGCAATTAAATGGAAAAAAGGGGTAAAATAAATATTAAAATAAGCTTTTAAAAGAGATTTATAAAATATTGTATACCTATTTAGTGTATAAATAAAAAAATTTTTGCAAAAAGAAGGAGGAACAGTGAAAAAAGGGTTAGTTTGATTTTCAACTTTGATGATGTATATCTCGAAAACGAAACGTTGCGAAAAAAATTGTTTCAGGTTCGTGATCAGCGCCCCAAAAACCCCGTATATCAAATTTGGTCAAAATCAGAGTGGAGGCAACTTTCGAGACAGTTACCGAAAAAAACTCCGATTTGGCAACACTGCACGTTTTTATATAAATATTTAAATTTAACCTCAAAAATATTTTCATGACGTTTCTTGCCATCAAGGGGAGTTTTCGCATTATATGAAGATAATTAATGGTAATTTTAAATTTTTAAATCGAAATAAAAAAATAAAAACTAGTTTATCCAAAAATTTTTTTATCGAAAACTACTCTAGAGAAGGTAAACTTTATGTGGAAATTAAAAAAAAATAATAAAATCGATGGTACCTAAAAGGCACCAGAGCCAGGCGAGAGACAATATTAAGTAGCCTCTGTTTCCGTAAGACGCCTTCCGTACGGCTAACGGTAAAAAAACACTTTTTTGCCCCTATTTTTGTCCCGCGGGCGAAATTAAAAAAAACGGGCTTCGTTAGGTTCTATCCACTGCTAAAGACTACCACTGTGCCAAATTTAGGTTTGCAGGTTTGTGCAACTCTCAAAAAAGGTTTAAAATAAAATTTAAAAAATATATATATTAATCATTACATAGTTACAGATTTTTTAAAAATTTATTTGAACATCTGTATTTATTGTTTTATTAATGTTTTCTCGAAATAACAGCCAAATTATTAAAAAAAACTTGACTGCTTTCGCTAAAATATCATTAATTTAATCGCGCGTCGCGTCGCATCCTCGAAGCCAATGCCGATGCGATGGTTGCAATCAAAATGCAAACCCAATTGGATTCATTACGAGTACGCGTAAGTATATGGAGTTGCCTATCTTGGCATTGGGCGCTGAATTTAGTCTCATAAGCGGCATGCGGTTTGCAGACCCATTGCAAACCTTTATTTATCTCGCAGGCTGATTTATAATTTGATTGAGAATGTCATATTATAATAACTATTACAATATATTTTATTTTGTTTATGGGGTGCTGAATTTTGCTCCGACTGTGTAGACGCTTACCTCAGGTGAGTTCAGTATTCAACAGAGCCTTACGAACCTATATAAATAAAGGGCTGATAATTGTTTGACACATTTGTTTATTAACAAAACAATATTTAAGATGAAAATTAAATATCAAACACTTATCAAATTATGTAAGTCCTTATCAGGATATCAACACTATTACAATAATTAAAACCTTTGTCTTATATAATTAAAACAATATAAATAAACTTTTATTATAATAATTTTTTTGACAAATTAGACAAAAAAAAACTATGAAAAATTTATTTGATTTGATTACTGAAAATTTATTTATTTATTTTTTTAACTTTAAAGTAATGAAGTATAATTTGTTATTTTGGTTATATCGTCGCTTTGGTGGTGAAAGTCGTAACCCACAAAATTTAAAATTAATTATTTTTTTAAAAACATTAAAATACTTTGATTTTAAAAGAATCCTAACCCACCCTTTTTTAACCTTGTAACAAAATTTTGAAAAAAACCCCATTTTTAAATAAAACAGCAAATTTTAATTTAATATTTTAATTTTATTAAAAAAATTATAATAATAAATAAATATATAATAAATTTTAAATATTTTATTTTTTAGTTTAATTTAAAAAGGGTAATATTATTAACCATAAATTTATTAAATTATTATAGTTCCCGTTTTAAAATAATTTAATTTATTTCTTTTTTTTTCGCAAATTTTTTCGTCCTGACCCTTTTTTTTAGGAAATTAAAAAAACTTAATCCCTTAAATTTTTCTCCTATTTTACAGCTTAGAAAGAAGGTATTGTCAGGTTTCTAAATTTTATTAGACTGATTTGTAGGTTGAGTAGCACCAAAAAACATTTTAAAAAATTTCCTCTAAAATTTTTAGCTAAAGGTTGTGGCCATTCTTGTAAAAAAAAAAAAAAAAAAAAAAAAAAAAAAAAAAAAAAAAAAAAAAAAAAAAAAAAAAAAAAAAAAAAAAAAAAAAAAAAAAAAAAAAAAAAAAAAAAAAAAAAAAAAAAAAAAAAAAAAAAAAAAAAAAAAAAAAAAAAAAAAAAAAAAAAAAAAAAAAAAAAAAAAAAAAAAAAAAAAAAAAAAAAAAAAAAAAAAAAAAAAAAAAAAAAAAAAAAAAAAAAAAAAAAAAAAAAAAAAAAAAAAAAAAAAAAAAAAAAAAAAATTTTTCTTTGATTTCGATATGAAAATTTATTATTTATTTAATTTAGTAATGAAGTATATTTTTATTTTGTTTGTAGTATATTAGTATGTTATTTATTTTGGTAGTGTAATGTATTATTGTAAGTTTATTTTTATTTTTACTGTTTTAAAGAATAATTAGAATTGCAACCCCTTACTTTTTAACCCGAGCCGCCACTGTCAGAATCACGTGGAAAGACAAATAAATATATATATACCTACTACATATAAATATATACAATATTTTAAGGAAATTATATAATATATATATATATATATATATATATATATATATATATATATATATATATATATATATATATATATATATATATATATATATATATATATATATATATATATATATATATATATATATATATATATATCTTATGGTTTGGATGAAAATAAGCTAATGTGTTGCTTGTGAAAACAAAGATTTATTTTATTAGTTTTTATCAAAGAAAACATCTTATTTAGTACACTATTGTAAAAAAACCTTACCTGAAAACAAAGAAACGACATTCAAAGTTTATTTTCCACTAATTCTAATCGCTTTTTCACAAAATAAATATCTGTAATGGATTCATGGTTGAAACAAACGGCTAAAGAATAATCTTGAAAGGTTAGTCACTAGTACTTGTTAGGTCATCAATCCAATGCACGTATCTAAAGCAATTGACCGTGAAGGTTAACAGTATGTTATTATTTAAATATTAGTTTATATAACAATACTCATATATTATTGTAAACTGTGTATATTAAAGGATGATTGTTTAATGTTTAAATATGTATATAATAACTTGATTTATACACATTAAGATTAGATACATTAGATACATTAGATACAGTAAAGATAAGTTAGTTACTAAAAGCCTAAGAGGTATTTATACTATTTTTCTATTTTTATATTAAAGTATGTTTTATACAAAGTCTCTTGTTTGACTTCTTGATGTGTACCAGATACTACGAACCCAAGTACAAAGCAGAGTACACCACATGGCGATCCTGCCAGTTACATGTTGAGAAGTCAGAAAAAGTGCATACCGTCCAGTGATATGGTAAATAGACGCCAATATGGGCAAATCATCTTCCAAACATGCGGAAATTACTGACTCTGGAGTAGTCAATTCAAATTTCATCGTGGAACAAGAAAGCATCCAAGTGCCTACCGATCAGACCTATCGAAAACAACTTAAGAAGAATCTCTCCAGAAGTATGTACTTCAGAACTCCAGCAGCAGAACCCAGCGTAGTTTGAGAAGTCCCAGAACCAGAACACTGAACAGCGTTGGACATAACCCCACAACAAGGATCAACCCTCAACCCAGAACACAGACAGCAGTATAGTATGTAAGTTTATTAGTGGAAAAAGTTTTTTTATTATTATTATTTGTATATTTATTATGAACATTGTGTTAAAGTCTGCTCGACGCTCAAGTGCTCTCAGAGAACATTTTATTAGTCTGGAAATTATTATTTTTAATTTTATTACAATATTATGGTATTTAATTCGCTAAAAAGCATATACGAGGACTCAGTTAAATTGTGCGACATTATAAAAAAAGAGCCAAAAGAACGCCGAATAGACTTAGTTAGAGTAAATAATTTAATTCTAGAAGTAGGGAAGTTAGAAAATAAGTTTAATAATATACAAAAAGAGGTCCAAGCATCTGCTATTGACGACCCAAACCTTAAAAAATCATATTCAGATTATAACAAAGCTATTGAATCTCACCTTTTTAAATCGCGTTCTCTCCTGAACGAAAGACTAAAAGATCTGGTTAGGGAAATAACCCAACTGAACAATTAAAAAATAATAGTAATACCGAGGAAATAAATATGGCGGAAAAATTTGATTTAAGAACAGCGGCATCTTTGTTACCATCTATGGATAACACGGAAAATAGCACTAAACAGTTAATTGACGCAATTGAGTTATATAGCAGTCTTATCGACAATAATGGGCAAACCTTATTGATTAATTACGTTTTAAAAACAAAATTAACGCAAAATGCAAAACTAAGGTTAGAGAATTTGTATGGTACAGTGGAACAGCTAGTAGGGGATATAAAAAACCGGTTGTTAACGAAAAAATCACCAGCAGTTTTATCGACACAATTACATAACGCAAGACAAGACGGCAGAAGTATCGACGATTACGCAAAGTTGATGGAGACACTATTGGTCGATCTAACGATAGCGCAGGCCGATAATAATACAGCCGCAATGAGAGTGTTGCGAGGGATAAACGAGAAAATTGCAGTAAACGCTTTTGCAAATGGACTTAGGAGTAACGAACTAAGGACTATAGTAAAGGCCAGGAATTACCAAAACTTAAAAGACGCAGTGTTAGCAGCTAGGGAAGAGGAGCTAACAAAACACCCTCAGTCTAGTGTGTTTCACATGAAAGGCTCAAAAAACTTTAATTACAGGCCACATGGCCAGGGAAGAGGTAACAAAAATAATTATCGCCCCTTTGATAATTATAGGCTAAACCCAAAGGCCAATAATCTAAATTACCAAAAGGGAACCAATAATAAAAACAACAGCTACACACAATGTAATCGGAACCGAGGTCGCGGTCATTAAAGTGTGTTCAACAATATAGTGCCTACAATAAAAGGGGACTGATGGTGATAATAAACTTCTTAGGTAAAAATATCTCAGGTATTGGCAAGTTTGGGTAAAGAATGCAAGTCAGGATTAAATTTGCAAAAATAATTTTTTAATAGAATCTCATATTAAAGGATATTCACAATAAAATTTAATAAAAATTTTAATATAAATTAAATTTACATTAAAATAAAATTTAGTTCAGTTTCACTGTCAGTGTCGTCTACATTATAACAATAAATTATTATTTTATAATAACATTTAAATATCGATATAAAATTTAAATACATATAATAAATTTTGTCAATTAAAATTAAAGCTATAAGGAATATAATAGGTTAGTTCAATTTCGTATATTTTCAATATATCAATTCAGTTTCACTATCACTATCGTCGTCTACATTAATTATAAGGGGTTCTATGTTAGTATGAAATGCCCTGTATCAATCCTCCACTTTTATAACATGGTTTATTGTTCTTTTCCAACAATCAGCGTCTGGGTCATCTATATTTTGCCGGATTAATGCAATTACAGAAGGACATAATGTAGGTGTAGTATTTTGGGTCCGGACTTTGTTCTTTAGTTTTCTCCACATATGCTCAATCGGGTTGAATACGCAGTAGTAAGGAGGAAGACGAAGAACTGTATGTCCTTTGGATGCTGCAATTGTGTCACATACATATGTCTTCTGTATGTTAAATGCCCTTAGAACCTCTAAAAGCTGCGTTTTTTTATATCCTTCTTCAAAGTAGATGTTGTTTTGGAGCATAAATTCCTGGATTTCCGCTTTTGTATTTGAAGAGCCTGGAACCTTCTTCAATTGGCGACTATGGTAACTGGCATTGTCCATAACTATGACACTATGCGGGGGAATATTTGGCAGTAAAGTGTTTTCGAACCAATCTTCGAACAATTCGGCTGTAGTATCTTGGTGGTAATCCAACGACGAATCTTGAATGTTCTTCGCCGAAAGTCCCAAACTGTTTGGAATCCAACCATCTTCTGATCCAGCATGAATAATCGTGATCCGTTTTCCTTTGTTCGATGGAGCTTTTGATTGGCATCGCACTGTTCCATCGGTCCATCCTTTTGCCGGCGTATCGTGGGTATCATACCAGGTCTCATCCAAATAGATTATTGGTCTTTGTAGAGACCTGTAATCACTTATGGCAGTCAAATATTCAAAACGCCATTTGCCTTTTGTCAATTTTGCGGTATTTGAAACCTAGTTTGGATAAAAGTGTCCATAGGTTTCCAATTGATATCCTTATCTCAGTGGAGCTCCTTAGTCTTGTTTGCAATGATCTGATAGTAGGCACCAAGTTTTCTTCGTACATACAGTAGATAGTTCTTCTTATCAAATCTTTATCACCGTCATCAGTGGTTCTGGAAACACCACTATCGTTTCGTTTTCGTCTCGGATGAATTGGCCTCGAAATGTGAACTCTCACTGATGATTCCGGTATCCCTGTCAAATCGCTGGTTTCTCTTACAGCAGGAGTAAAAGCCCAACCCCTTTGGACCAGTTTCTGATGAACATGTCTGACGATTTCTTTGGCATCAAGGGATAAAACTCGTTGTCGAACAGGAACAGTAACACAGGGCGCCGCTGTTGCAGTTTCCCAAGGACGAAACATTTTTCACAAAAATTATTAAACAGCACAGACTAACTCTCACTACGGGAACACAAATATAAATGATTATACTCAACCTGGCCAAAGCAAAGGGACCATCTAATGACATAGGTAATTTCGGCCGAGGGTAATGTTTATGGTAGGATTACCTAGAGACATATTAAAGAGTGGTGGAGTGCGTTGGAGGTGCATCAAGAAAAACTTAAAGTGTTTAGCTAAATTGTATACTGTTGGTGCCGAATTTACAGTAACCAGGAGTGAGTTAACTCACAATCATGAACCAGATCAACGTTCTGGTTAGTTTTTAGCTATAGTTTCTAAGTGTATAATAGTATGCAAGTACCTATATTTTAGTTGTATACATACATTACGTTCTGCTTTTCTTACAGCATTTGTCTTTGATTCTGGATTAATAAAAAATTTGTACCATTTATAGGACATATTTATTTGGTAATTATTCGTATCGCTGTTTCGGCTGTTTTAAAAGATTTTTAAAAATTTCTTTTACAGGCTACTTATTTGGATACCATATAATATTAACCTGGTGGGGAAGCTCCAAAAATATGTTTCAATATTTTTATTAAAAAGCTGCCTAACTAACAGAACTACCATGACCGCCCATTCTGACCCTACGGAAATCGGCCAGAAAGGGCGGTCATGGTTAGTTCTGGTTAGTTAGGCAGCTTTTATTTTTATTATTTATATTTTAATGTCAAAATGCGGGGACGTATTAGAAAAGACCCCGATTTGGCAGCTTTTTATTTTTCTTATTTATATTTTAATGTGAAAATGCGGGGACGTATTAGAAAAGACTCCGATTTGGCAACACTGCACACTAGAAGTTGCTTGTCATCAGTGGAGTTTTCGCATTATATGAAGAAAATCAATGGTGATTTTAAATTTTAAAATAAAAAAAAACAAAATATTCAAACATGTTCTTGAAGCTCCCCCACCGGATTATTATTATATGGTATCCACATAAGTAGCCCGTAAAAGAAATTTTTAAAAATCTTGTAAAACAGCCGAAACAGCGATACGGAATAATTACCTTTTATTTTACCTGCTCCTTTCGGCCGAAAATACTTATCCAAATACAAGAACCGATCCTGTATGCAAATTTTGACCATAAACAATAAACCGTGACAGACGATCGCAATAAAAGTGGTTTATTACCATCAGTCCCCTTTTATTGTAGGCACTATATTGTTGAACACACTTTACCATGGACAAGGTCGAAACAGACCGGCGAACCGGGTTTATTGTGCTTACAGTAGCGCTACAAACGATAATTCAAGTTCAAACGTAAGGCAGTTTTTTCGTGACCCACGAAAATAACAAGATATCAAGTTACAATATAAACGCCTTAAATTACATAAGTGTTAATTATAATGGAAGAATATTATTGTTTCTAATTGATTCAGGAGCGAGTATTTCTTGTATTTTTGAGAACTCTTTAATTAATAATGAAATAGTAGACACTAGAAAAAACTAAAAATACAAGGAATAGCCGGATCCACATTATCTATCGGTACCACAGAAATTAATTTTTCAATTAAGAATGAAAATTTTTCCAATGAGTTTGTTGTCGTAAAAAATTTCGATTTTCATATACAGGGAGTATTAGGTGTAGATTTTCTTTCTAAATATTCAGCAATAATTAATTACGAAACATTTTCAATTTCGTTAAAAAAATAAGAATGGGATACAAAATGTAGTGCCACTACAATCCAAATATGATTATTATACTGTTATTCCCCCGAGATGCGAAATAATTAAATATTGTTATACGGATGAAAGAGATGAATGCGTTGTGATGAATGATTTAATATGTGAGGGAGTAATTGTAGCAAGTACCTTAGTAAAACCAGAAAATAACGAAATTCCGGTACGGATAATGAATGTAAACGAACGAGAAGTTAGGGTAAAAAATTTTCAGCCAAAGCTAAATAAACTAACAGATTACGATGTATGCAAGTTTGGAAAAAGTGAGATATCGGTCCAAAGGGTAGAAAAAGTGCTTAATCTGATACAGACACCTTCAGCAAATATCGAGGAAAGTGACTCGATCCATAGCATTTGTGTTAAGTATGCAGACATTTTTCACTTAGAGGAAGATCCTTTAACAGTAACCAATGCCTATCAGCAAAAAATAAGGCTAAAAGAAGATGCACAACCTGTATATATCAAGCCATACAGATTACCACATGCACAAAAAGAGGAAATACATAAACAAATCGGCGAAATGTTACGAAAAGGCATCATTGAGGAAACAAGGTCGGAATGGTCTTCACCCTTGCTAATTGTGCCGAAAAAGCAGATAGTAATGGTGTTAAGTCACATAGGGTAGTGATTGACTACAGGATGCTCAATAAAAAGTTAAGGGATGACGAAATTTTCCATTGCCAAACATTACTGAGATTTTGGACTCCTTGTCCGGAGCAATATATTTTTCTCATTTAGACTTAGCGCAAGGATACTACCAGGTAGAGTTACATCCTAAAAGCCGACCGTGCACAGCATTTATGACAGAGAGAGGACAATTCCAGATGAAAAGATTGCCTATGGGTCTAAAAATTAGCCCAAGTGCATTCTCCAGGCTCATGACAGTGACAATGGCTGGATTAAACTATGAATCATGCTTTGTCTACTTAGACGATCTAATTGTCTTTGGTAACTCTTTACAAAATCATAACAGGAATTTGCTAAAAGTTTTTCAGAGACTCAGGAAAGCAAACTTAAAGCTTAATCCGAGAAAATGCGAGTTCTTAAAGAAGGAAATTCTCTATCTAGGACATATCATATGGGCAGATGGTGTTTCACCAGACCCAGAAAGCTATGGTCGATTATCCAGTTCCAAAAACTACAGAGGAGGTAAAGCGATTTGTCGCATTTGCTAATTACTATAGGAAGTTCATTAGGAATTTTGCAGAAATAGCCCAACCGTTAAATAGTCTGAGTCGTAAAGGCAAAACTTTTCAGTGGACAGACGAGTGTAAACATGCATTCGAGACACTAAGGCAGGCGTTGGCAAAGCCTCCCTTGTTACAATATCCAGATTTTTCAGAAGAAAACGAGTTTGTGCTCAGAACAGATGCTAGCGGATACGCATTAGGTGCGGTTTTGTCAAATTCAAATGACAGACCGGTCGCCTTTGCTTCCAGAACATTAAATAAGGCAGAAAGGCTTTATGCGACGGTGGAGAAAGAATTACTCGGAATAGTGTGGGCAGTAAAGCATTTCAGGCCATATCTCTATGCCAGAAAGTTTAAAATTTTAACCGACCATCGTCCGTTAATTTATTTATTTAATTTGACAAATCCGTCAAGCAGATTAACGAAATTTAGGTTAGTATTAGAAGAGTACGATTTTACGGTGCATTATGTCAAAGGTTCGAAAAATGTGACAGCAGACGCACTATCGCGTATAGTTATAGAATCTAAAGACTTAAAAGGAATGAATGAAAAAATATGTGAGAGTGTGAATGTGTTAACTAGAGCACAAGTTAGAGATAGAGCGGGTTTTGTGTCAAAACCAGAACTAACCACAACCGTGCAGACAAAAGACGTACAGACCGGAGACGATAGGCTTGATCACCCTATTGTAGCCGAGGTTTTAAAACGTCCCAATGACACGATTGAATTAAAAGTAGTGTCTAAAACAGAGTTTGCAAAACTTAAAAATTGCAATTTTACCAGTACTGTGATAATTTTATTTACAATGTGAATTCACAAACTATGTATTTTTACCAGAACAGTCGATCAGCGTATGACTTAGGTACATCGTTGAGACATCTGGATAAATGGTGCATAGAAAATAATATTCCGGAAATATATATATTAAGAAATGCAGAAAGTGCAGAATTTTTAAATTTACTAAGTAAATGTAAATCGCATATGTTAGAACTGACTATAAAAATAAATATAGTTCGGGATGCGGAACGTATAACAGATAAAAATTAAGACATATAATCTTAAATGATTTTCACACGTTACCAACGGGTGGTCATGCGGGTGTACAACGCATGTACAACAATATAAGGAAACGATATTTTTGGGCAGGTCTCAAAGGAGACGTAAGCCACTTTGTCAAAAACTGTGATAATTGCCAAAGGTATAAGCATTCAAATCCGAAGAAGGTACCAATGGTAATAACAAGTACGGCTAAATCGGCATTCGAAAGGTTGTACTTGACCTTGTAGACCCTCTACCTGAGGATAGCCAAAATAAAAAATACATTTTGACGCTTCAGTGCGACTTAACAAAGTTTGTGGAAGGATATCCAATAGAAGATAAGGAAGCTAAACGGTAGCAAAGGCATTCGTAGAAAATTTTATACTACGATATGGGATACCTTGTGAAATCCTAACGGACCAAGGTTTGGAAGTTATGTCTAGCACGTTTAAAGAAGCTTGTAAACTATTAGGGATCCAACAGTTAAATTCTACAGCATACCATCATGAAACGCTTGGAGGTCTGGAAAACTCACATAAACATTTGGGTGCGTATTTGTGTATGCAATTGTCAAAATATAAAGAAAGTAATTGGAGCGATTGGGTATCGTATTGGTGTTTTTCATATAACAACACGGTAAACACCTCAACACGCTATACACCATACGAGCTTGTATTTGGTAAAATAAGCAAAATCCCGTCAAACCTTACTAATCAAATCGATCCTATTTATAATTTTGAGGACTACCCATTTGAGTTGAAATTTAGATTGCAGACTGCGTGGAACGATGCAAGAAATAACTTAATTGTTTCAAAAACTAAGCGTATAAACTCCAATAAAAGATGCAATAGCTATAATTATAAAATCGGAGACATGGTCCTAATAGAAAACAAAAATGTAGAGAATAAATTAGCACCTTTGTTTAAAGGTCCATTTAAAATTTTAGATATTAAGAATCCCAATGTAGTTTTAAATGTAAATGATAAACCTAAGGAGGTACATAAAAATATTATTAAACCTTATTTTTAAGTCTTAAATTGTACATAGTATATAAGATAGCAGAATGAAAAAAAAAAAAGTTCAGAAAACATTTTTTTTTCAACTTTTGCGGGGAAGGTGTAATGGATTCATGGTTGAAACAAAAGGCTAAAGAATAATCTTGAAAGGTTAGTCACTAGTACTTGTTAGGTCATCAATCCAATGCACGTATCTAAAGCAATTGACCGTGAAGGTTAACAGGGTGTTACCCATGTTATTATTTAAATATTAGTTTATATAACAATACTCATATATTATTGTAAAGTGTGTATATTAAAGGATGATTGTTTAATGTTTAAATATATATATATAATAACTTGATTTATACACATTAAGATTAGATACATTAGATACATTAGATACATTAGATACAGTAAAGATAAGTTAGTTACTAAAAGCCTAAGAGGCATTTATACTATTTTTCTATTTTTATATTAAAGTATGTTTTATACAAAGCCTCTTGTTTGACTTCTTGACGTGTACCAGATATTACGAACCCAAGTACAAAGCAGAGTACACCACCAAAGTATACTTTTCAGCCTTTTTCTTAATACCACAATATCAATAATTCTAACGTCCAAGTCAACTTCAAACTAATCAGTTTGACATTTATAAACAAACACGCGAATCTTAAAACTGCTAGAAAATTAAAAAAAACCAAGGTTATTTGTCAATATTTAATTATTATATAAAAAAAACCCATTCCCTTCAAATTAAAATTAATTTAATAACATCAAATTTATCAAAATAATGTATTCGGTTGTAAGAGAAAATAAAACTAATAATTCAAAATAATACAGAAGTAGGAAAATACATTTTTTGTTACTTTAATAGCGTGTATTACCTTCCCTTGCTTTTCTACATTGTTCCACCCTGCTATTCATATTATTAAAGAGGTTGTTAATAACTCTTGGGGGATATTTTCCCATTTCTCTAAAATGGCATTTCGAAGTTGGTCAGTTGTCTCTAGTGGAATATTTCGGCTATTTAACCTTCTGGAAATGTAGCTCCAGACATGCTTTATTGGATTCATGTCTGGGGAATTCGGCGGCCAATCCGTTCGCACAATTCCTTCTTCCTTTAGCGCATTTTGGACAACCACAGTTCTATGTAGGGGTGCATTTAACACAGAATGTTCACCAATGGCATCTCTACATAAACGAACTACACCTCTAATGACATTTTCCAAATAAAATTGACCGGTCATAGTTCTCGGTACAATGATCAATGGGGTACGGGTGCAATACAGAATGCCCCCCACACCATAACAGTATGACGGTTGACTTGGGTCGATGTTAAGCGCCAAATTCAGTCTATGCTGAGGTCCTGTTGGTCTGTAAACACGAATAAGGCAGCCATCGTTCAGAAGGCAAAAACGGCTTTCATCGGAAAACATTGTGTTATGCCATTGGTGCTGGTCCCATTGCATGTGGGCCCTCACCCACTTCATGCGTCTTGCTCTATGTTGAGCGATTAACCTGGGTACCCACAGGGGACGCCTGTACCGTAAACCACCACTTTGAAGACGCCGACGTACCGTACGATTCGATAAATGGATCCTATGTGTTTTTTGAAAGTGCCTTACATATCCACCGACAGTTTGGAATGGGTTTCTACGAGCATATTGCAATAAATAACAGATTTGATTTGATTTGCTGTTGTAGCCCTCCTACGTCCACTTCTGGGTAATTCGTGAACATGGCCATGCTCAACATACCGGGCAATCACTCTTGAGACTGTATTTTCAATGAATCCAAACTCTAGCGATACGCCATTGACTCCAACCCTGTTCATGTAGGGTTACAATTCTCATACGGTCTTCCTCAGGAAGACGTGCACCGGGCATATTTATCGATTAACACGAAATTTACAAAGTAAAAACCCAAATAGTACTGATTTTATTTTGGTATATAATTCAGCCAGATATAAATTTCAGCGTGTGATAAGATTTTGTTCACTACTTTTGCGTTTTTTCTTGTGCTTATTGACTGTTTCAAACAATAAGCTATAGTTAGATCCTGTAAAATATTTCTTTTATAAAAATTTCTGCTAATGCACTAATTATGCCGCTGAGTGTATATATATATATATATATATATATATATATATATTTTATATATATATATATATATATATATATATATATATATATATATATATATATATATATATATATATATATATATATATATATATAAACCCGGTGTTGCCCCGCCGAGCGGGACATAGGGAATCCCATGTGAATTTTGAAGTAGTCAAATATTGGCTCCCCTAATTATTTAAAAAAAATGCTATTGGGATTTATTGAAGAGCACAATAAGTTCCACCCAAAATGAAAATTTGAGCATTTTTCAACAAACCAGTAAAGAGTAAACTGCTTAAATACTTCTGCAACGTAGTATCTCATTATGCACCCTGTACTCTAGAAATCAATAATAAAAACACTATATCGATTTATCAGTGACAATTTAGATCATTAATTTATAATGTCATTGCCAAAACTGAACAATTTTATATGGGAATTTCAAAAAGAATCCTCGCATTTCATTTTAGTTTACAGCTAATTCCAACACATGCACTCACAGTTACGCAAGACAATAAAACAAATTTGTCTACATATAGAAATCAATTTATGACGAAAATATCAGGATTTAATCAAATGCTCAAATATTCTTTCATTAACTGCCAGACAATAACCCAAACAATTATAAAACTCATTTCTTACTTTGGCTAGTTGGTACATCGATATTCTGGCACATTTAGCGGAAATAGCATTCCTTAGCTGGTCTAAATTTTCATATTTTTTATTGGTATAAAGCTTAGTTTTTAAATGTCCCCATAGAAAAAAATCGTTTGGCGAAAGATCCGGAAACCTGGCTGGCCAAGATATTGCGTGGTTCGGGCCTATATTGTTGTTATTAAATGCAATGTTCAAGTATTCGCGCACAGCTCTGGTACTGTGTGCTGGGCAGCCATCCATTTGATACCAAATCTCTTGATTTTCACGAGCAAGGTTGTTCAAAGCAGGCAAAATTTGTTCCTCTAAAAGTTCCAGAAAGTACTCCGCATTCAAATTTCGGTCAAGGAAAAATGGTCCAAGGATATGGTGGCCGAAAATTCCCGCCAAAACATTAATTTTTTGTGGATATTGAGTCCTTGTCTCAACAAATCGATTTTGGTTTTCGTTACTCCAGTACCGGCAATTTTGAATGTTGGGTTCGTTGTTCAATGTAAAAGTGCATTCGTCAGTAAAACAAATATTTTGTAAAAAACCTCCGTCAGTGTTTGTCCTCTCCATCATCTCAAAGCAAAATTCCTGTCGTCGTATTTCGTCTCCGTCTCTTAATTCTTGGTGTCTTTCGTACTTGTAAGCGTGGTATTTACATCTTTTTAAAATTCGAGATATTGTGGTGTGGTCTTGTCCAGTAATGCCCTCCAGTTGTCTCGTGCTAATGTTTCCTTCGCCCTCCTCTACACAAAGTATCACGTCTAAATCCCTCTCGTTTTATACAATTTCTCTGTGATTTTCACGTCGATTTTCTTCAATTTGCAATTATTGATTACTGTGCCTGTAGTTTCAAATTTTTTTATCGTCCGTTCTCTTGTCGATTTACTTGGTATTGGCCTATTCGGAAAATAGGCTGCAAACATGCCCGCTACTCTTCGATAATTATTTCCCTGATAAAACCATTTTATAATAGTGATTTTTTCTTGATTTGAGTAGTTCATTATTTGAAAATGGTGTAACATTGATCTGACAACTTGAGAGTAAGAGGTTAAATACTTTTTCTGGTATTTTATTATAAACTTCTAATAATACAGGGCGCGTAAGAAGATAGGAGATTCGTAACTTATTTTAGCATTTATCTCTTAGCTGGCGGACTGAGAAGAGCTGAAATTTGTACACTGGGAACAAATTTTCGTGCTCTTAAAAAATCCTAATAATATTTTCTTCTAAAATAATCAGGGGATCCAATATTGGACCACTTCAAAATTTACGTGGGATTCCCTATGTCCTGCTCGACACAGCAACACCCGGTATACATACATACAAAGGGTGTCCCAAAAGTATTGCGACACAGAGCAACAGTAGATTCCTTCCTCCTTAGGTCGAAATAATGCAATTAACGTAAACTTGCCTAATTCCAAAGTTGATAATAACTAAGATACAGGGTGTCAAACTTTTAATTTTGTTTTGGTTTTTTTGTAATAATTTCTTAACTAAATGACATAGCGGTATAAAATTGGGGCTTTTGGGGTTTTTCGAGGCTAGAAATTTAAATTCGTCCATACTTTTAATGTTGCTTGTAGAGGGCGCTAGCTACGGCCTACCCCACTTGTTTTAGATGACATAACTTTTTTTAAGCTTAGTATATTGACTTGTATATAAAAAAAGAAGTTACTATAATTCCCTCTGCATCAAAAAGGTATATTTTACTTAAGTCTTTAGGCGCAAGTGTTTTCGAGATAAACGCATTTTAAAGGACCCCGCAATTTTCCTATGGAAAATGGGTTTCGGTCAATTGTTTTCAAACTTTGCATAGTAATAGTTTTCAACACGCTGATCAAAAGTCTCCACGGGCACAAAATCCAAAAACACCTCTAACACCCCTAAACCCCTCTAACACCCCTAAACTCAGCCTTAAAATTTACTAGGGATTTGGAGACTTTTGAGGGTGATTTTGGAGAGGTTAAAGAGGTTTCTGGGTTTTGGCCCGTAGAGACTTTTGATAAGCGTGTTGAGAACTATTATTTTGCAAGGTTCGAAAACAATTGGCCGAAACCCATTTTCCATAGAAAAATTGCGGGGTCCTTTTAAAGTTCGTTTATCTCGAAAACAGTTGCTCCTAAAGACTTAAATAAAGTATACATTTTTGATGCAAAGGGAATTATAGTAACTTCTTTTTTAATAAACAGGTCAAACCTTGATTAAAAAAAAATAATAAACAGATCTCACATACCTTATCAGTAGAGGATATTCCTTATCTGTGAGATGCTTTATTAAAGTAATTTGGAATAATATATTTTTTTTGGGGAATGGCCCGATTTTAAATAACCAAGTGGATTCTAATTCCCTTCTGTTCTTATGTCCATGAGCGAACAGAAAACCTGTCCACGCAGGGTTGGCTTTGAATTATTTTTCTGAATTATTTTTCTTGAATATGGATTCTAAGTTTAAATTTAAATGCTGTGCTAATAAAACATTCAGTAATTTTTATTGTGTTACATGCTTTAATATTTTTTACCCTAGTTGCCTTGATAGATTTAAAACACATATAAAACTAGAAAAACTGAAAATTTATTGCTCCAGAGAATGCAGGAACTTAGATGTAGAAAATATCCCTAAACTGGAGTCGATGGTTAATGAATTAGAAAGATTAAGGCAGACAAATCACGAATTTAAATTGCAACTCCTTGAAAGTAATGAAAAATTTGAGGTTCTTAAATCTAAAAAAGATAAAATTATCACGACTTTTAATGAAAAAATAGTCAGCGTTAAGAAAGAAATTAAAGCCAGAGATAAACTTTATAAGAAACAACGAAGAAAAACGCAAGAGTTTGAGGATGAGGTATTTGAATCAGAGAGGAAAATGGTTAAATCTTTGAACACAAAACGGGAAGAATAAGTCTCCTTACGTAATGAACTTGCTAAGTTATCAAGTCAGAAGCTTTCCCTAGAGAACACAGTATCTTCACAGGCCAACAAAATATTAAGTCTGCAAAAGGACTTAGGGGACTTGAGTGAGTTGAATAAAAGCATGGTTACTTCAATAAAAGCTCTTGAGGCTAAAAATCAGTCCTACTATTCAGAAATAGGAAAGCTGAATATCAAGTTAGAAGCCCTTAAGATACCTAAACCTGCTAATTGCTGTGTTAATTCTTTTGGTTCTGGGGAACTTCTAAAACCAATAAACCCATCCTCCTTGGGGCTAGATGCATATTTGGGAGATCAGGAAGTTCGGCATGGTAGAAAGAATGCACACAGTGAGGTTAATCTGACTAGAAAAAAGAAGGTACTGATATATGGTGATTCCAGCGCTCGAAATTATTCTGCGGTTTTAGGGCGTTACCTAGATGATAAGTACGAAACAACAGGTTATGTTGCTAGTGGTGCAACGTCGCATCAAATTAGTAAGACTGTATTTCCACTAATTATTGATTACATGGAAAAAGACTATGTTATATTTTATTTAAACCTTTCGTTCACGGTGCCAAACTATTCTCTACTAAGAAATATTTTGGCAGTGCGAAGGTCGACTAATTTATTGTTGTGTCTCAAATGTGATTTTAAATTTTTTTCAAAAAATAAGTATTTAAGAATTATAAATTTTATAAGGTTCTATATAAGTGATAAAAATATTTCGGTGAGAGTAATTACCGATACTTGGGAAAAGTTTGGGTACCGATATACGACTGGTTCATTGTGTAAATTATTTTCTTTTTATATTAGTAAAGTTCAGAACACACAAGATCAGTGCCTATGAGCAATCTAAGTGACGATGTCAATGATAGAACAGCATCAGAAGGATTGTTTTCCAATCTTTCATCTTCTTCTTTTTTAGGACTGACTTATCCCAAAGTGAACTTACCCTAGTATTATTGAATATTTAGTCTGTCAGAAATAAGACTGACGAATTGTTTTTATTTTTAAAGTATTTAAGATTTCCTAGTATTGTAGTATTTGTTGAGCATTGGTTAAGACCTGGTGAACCATTTTATTTCCCAGATTATGTGCTGGTATCGAAATACTCACGTACGCAATGTGATAATGGTGGTAGTTTAATCTTGGTCCAAAAAGATATTTTGGGTAATTTTAATTTTATTTGTATAGATAGATTTGATTACTTGCTATAGAAAAAGCTTTTTGAATTTTCAATTGTATATTCGCCTAAAATGAATTTGTATATTTTAGGAATTTATAGATCGCCTTCCTTTGATATTACCTTATTCTTTGACAGACTAGAAATGTTATTGACTCTCTGTAAATGCCTCCTTAGTCTTGACCGCAGATTTGAACATTGATTTCTCGGACAGATCAGGCGGAATACCCGAATACTGACTGATCTGTTGAGTTCGTTTGGTCTTTTGATGCATGTTGACCGGCCGACTCGGATTTCGGCATTGTCTTCGTCCATTTTGGATTATGTTTGTACAAATTTGGGGAAAGATGAGGGTATATGTTCTACTGTTGGTGCCGGGTTATCGGATCACGAGGCTGTTGTTGGTTTGTTGCACATTGGTTTGTCTGGGACTAAAAGTAATGTAAGATATGGTAGGCTATATAGCAGGAGAAACTTCGACAAATTCTTATTGTGTAACCAGTCCGAATGGAATAGTGTTTTAGCTACTAATGATCCCTTGCAAGAATTTCATTTAATGTTAAGAAATAACTTTAACCTAGCATTTCCCATTATTAAGATTAAAAAAAAAAAGAAAAAAAGCCCTGGTACACAAAAGGATTAAGAGTTTCCGGGAAAAATATGCGCTTACTCTACTATATCAGAAAATTTGCGAATGATGATACGAGATTTTTGAATTATTTTAACGGATATCGTAAAATCTATAAAAGAACTATCAAATCTGCAAAGAAAACTTACTTTCAGAAAAGAATTGCACGGTCGAGAACAGAGTGGTGTGATGCAAATTTATTATCTTTTATTTCGAAGACTAATATCTTGAAGTTTAGGTGTTACTTGGATAACATTTGTTTGGTAGCTAAGCTGATCGCTATGCCTATTGCAATTACATTTTTGGGATTAACTATTGACAGCGATCTAAACTTTGAAAAACACATAAATAATTTATGTAATAAACTCTCTTCAGGTTGCTATGCACTGAGGGTTATATATAACAATCTGGACTTATCTATTGCGGGAAATTCCTATTTTTCACTAATCGAATCTCATCTTCGTTATGGTATTTGTTTTTGGAGATCATGTTCTCAATATCTGTTCGGATCTGTGTTTGTGTTACAAAAGAGAGCAATGTGGGAAGCCAGGGTTCGTGAATCCTGTCGTCCCTTGTTCGTCAGACACTCTATCTTAACCCTAACTTGTATTTATATTTTGGAGGTGGTTTGTTTAGTTTTTAAAAAGTATAAGGATAAACTGTCATTGCCAACTTATTACAACCTGCGTCAGTTTTTTACACTTAACATGCCCATTCCTCGCTCTGAACTAATTAAAAGGTCATTTATTTACGAGGGAAAGAATTTTTTAATATGCTGCCTCTTTCATTAAGGGGGCAACAGTGCCATAAAGGGTTTAGAAGACTAACAAAGAGGTTTTTAACTGAAAAGGCATACTACACTCTTAACGAGTTTTATAATGACAGATAGATGTGTTAGTTGACTGGATAATATATAGAATTGACTGATTTATTGTCTAGTAGTGTTTTTTTTTGTAGTTTGATTTTTGTTTGACTGCTTTGTAAAAATATTTTGTTGTTGCTTTAACTTTGTACATCTAATTTTAAAAATGATTTATCTGTTTAATTGTATATTGTTTATTTTATTATAGGTATTATAAATATGGCTTTGTCTACGATATTTTTGTGTCATTTGACAATAAAGCTATTTTTTGACTTTGACTTTAATATACTAAGCTTAAAAAAAGTTATGCCATCTAAAACAAGTGGGGTAGGAGGTAGCTGGCGCCCTCTACCAGCAACATCAAATGTATGGACGAATTTGAATTTCTAGCCTCAAAAAATAACCAAATACCCAATTTTGTACCGCTACGTCATTTAGTTAAGAAATTATTACAAAATAACGAAAATAAAATTAAAAGTTTGACACCTTGTATATCTATGTATATATATATATATATATATATATATATATATATATATATATATATATATATATATATATATATATATATATATATATATATATATATATATATATATATACCAAAATTTGTGATTTTCCTCATTAGTTGGTACTTTCAATAATTGGTTTATTAAATTTGGAAAAAGCTTTTAATAACCTCATAGAATTTCTGACTTACTCCTAATATTAAAGTAGAAAAAAATTATCTTCTGATGAAATTCTATTGTCCACTACACTTTCTGCTGGTATAATGACGCCACCTGAAAAATTTAATTCAGTATTAGATAAATCACAATCACAAAACATGAAAGCAAAAGTAAAAGTAAACAATCCACCTTTAACCACACTCGTAGGGAAAATGACATTTGGTTGTAAAAATAAAGTCCCCGAAAAAATGAATGTGCACTCATCTATGAGCTAGCTAGTTAAAATCTTCCAATTAAGACGCATAACTGAATACCTACTTAAAATTTTGATTAGCGCAAGCCAGTAAAAATCAGAAAAAAATAGGCTAAAACATAGTTGAAATTTTTACGGGTAAATATAATCCATTTACACCCTAGGAATTCAAGGGGTTAAGGTAATTAAAATGGTAGTTTAAATAAGAGCTTTAAAATCTGCAAGTTTATTTATACAAAAAAGCATTAATGCCGTTTTATTTATCCAATATTCCTTTTTTTAATTTATTTGGGTCATGTATTGGTCAATTCAACATTTTTTCACTATTTTTTACCAAGCTTTGTGTATTTATTTATTTTTTATTTAGTGAAATATTGGTGATTTCTTTAATTTAATGAAGAGGGGTGAAACGCTTTCAAATGCTTCTCCGTAATTTAGACCTGCAAAATTATCGATCAGTGTTATCAATACCTTAGGTTGCTAAGTAATATACTAACTATTTTAAAACATTTTGTGTTGACAGCACTTTAACATTAAATGTAAAATTGTCGCACCAAAGTCAGTGTTATGGGTGATGATAAAAAGAAAGATGATTCGGAGGATGAACGACTTGAGTTCTTGCAAAATTACCTTACAAAATCATATAGGCTTAAGCAAGAGAAATGGAACAAAATGATTGCCCTAGATGAAAATAAGGTAAATTTAATTTATCTAGTTTTATGTTTAATAATTTTTATTCTAAAGTTATACAAACAAATTTACAGATTTTATATTTTATATGTTTACGAAAAGTCAATTATATTAAATTCAAATAAAATAATACTATAAAGTCTGACATTTTTGACAATTCTGGTATTTAATTTTATTTAACAAGAAACTTTTTTTTTTAAGTTTTTGTCTGTTGTATTTTAATTTGCTTTTTTTCATGTTTGCTTACACGTCATCGTTTTAAAACCAAATGTCTTTTTTGCGATCAGGGAAATTATTTTACAAAGTCTTTCAGCCGGATGAAAACTATTTTTGGTATATTTTTACTTATCGGGGCCACGGCCGATTTTATTGAAATTTAGTATACTAGGGTTTTTTAGGCGCTGATAACGAATCTAAACCCAAATTTTGTCGGAAACGTTTAGTTTTTAAGTTATAACACCCTCTTGGACTAGTGATGGAACCTTCAGAATGATCTTCCGAACGATATTCGAATATAGAAATGTTTCAAATTATTCGAATATTTCTTTCGAATATTCGTATTCCAATCGGCTGGGGTATATTACCGCTACTTATCGGATGATAGTTCATTCGATTCGCTGTTCATTCATATCAAGAATTGAAATTTTTCACAAAATGTCGACTTTTTTGGCAGCCCCTGTATACTATTCTATACACTACACCAATAATTACGAATTAAAACGAAAAAAAAACTTCCGCCGCCGCACCAATAACAGTAAAACAAATTTAAAACCTACAAGAATACGTATGCAAACACAACATCAACCCAATAACCAAAATAGTTGACTGAAATTAAAAGCCGAAACTTAATTTATTGTTCATCTTCCGTCAACTGATTTAACCGGAATAATTCGTTATTTCGAAAGCAAACGCTTCGACTTCGGTGTAAGTCGACGGTCGGCGGTCGGCGCAATATATCGAATATCGACTGGATTGATCGGTTAATGTTTCATATATCGAATGATATTCCGAATATGAAGATCTTCCGGAATACGAATATTCGAATATTAAAATCATCCGAATTTTCCCATCGCTAACTTGGACCTACCCTCAAAAGTGCACAAACTTTTCTAAAATTCCTTCTTGAACCTGGTCACAAGCAGGGCCGTAACTAGGTATGGCCGCGCCCTTGGCGGGGCTTAACATTTGTGCACCCCCACACACCGGGGGATTTGGGAAATATGGAATACCCCACAACGAATACGAGGGAGTCCGGGAGTATTTTCCCGGAAATTTTACAAAATTAAAGTGGAAAGTTTTTTGATCCGAGAATTTTGTTTCTTTAAAATACCAATTTTGTGGTGGAATTTGTGTCAAATTCTATATTTTCTTTATATGAAAATATTAACGTACTATTTGAAAGAGTTAAATGGACGATTTTAATGTTGAGAAAATGAATTTTAAGTTTATTAAAATACATTTTCTCAACATTAAAATCGTAGTTAAAAATACTATGCATAGCAGGCCTACTAAAACGTAACATTTATACTTTAATAAATTACTATGCAACAAAATATTTGATTAAAAATTTATATTACATGTATTTACATAATTTATTTAAAATCTTTGCTATAAAACATGTAGAAAAGATTACATTTTAAATATATAATATAAAAATGATGTGACATTGATCTGACAACTTGAGAGTAAGAGGTTAAATAATTTTTCTGGTATTTTATTATAAACTTCTAATAATACAGAGCGCGTAAGAAGATAGGAGATTCGTAACTTATTTTAGCATTTATCTCTTAGCTGGCGGACTGAGAAGAGCTGAAATTTGTACACTGGGAACAAATTTTCGTGCTCTTAAAAAATCCTAATAATATTTTCTTCTAAAATAATCAGGGGATCCAATATTGGACCACTTCAAAATTTACGTGGGATTCCCTATGTCCTGCTCGACACAGCAACACCCGGTATACATACATACAAAGGGTGTCCCAAAAGTATTGCGACACAGAGCAACAGTAGATTCCTTCCTCCTTAGGTCGAAATAATGCAATTAACGTAAACTTGCCTAATTCCAAAGTTGATAATAACTAAGATACAGGGTGTCAAACTTTTAATTTTGTTTTGGTTTTTTTGTAATAATTTCTTAACTAAATGACATAGCGGTATAAAATTGGGGCTTTTGGGGTTTTTCGAGGCTAGAAATTTAAATTCGTCCATACTTTTAATGTTGCTTGTAGAGGGCGCTAGCTACGGCCTACCC
>JAHBCN010000130.1:273039-310075 GCA_019359885.1 Listronotus oregonensis
GTATGGTCAGATTCCATTTTTACGAGCTTTTCAATGAGCCCATACACGACATAGGTTTGCATTTGAAAAAAAGTTGGGGAGGGTTGCAGCTAAGGGGTTGAAAAAAACATTTCGTTTTATTCGTACAATTTAAAATCAATTGACGAGTTTCAGCGTTTTTTTTTCCAAGTTACTGGTTAAAAAGATATTAATTTTATTCCGGACTTTTGCGCATCCCTGTATACACTTTCTTAATAATTTAATTTTCCGTTAAGTTTATCTTGCTAATAGTGCCACCGAAACGTATATAAGTTTTTATTTTTATTTTTATTTTATTTTTTGGTTGTTTGGGGATTTTCTTTTTTTTCTGTTTCAGGCGATCTTCAAGTTTGGAGGGGTCAAAAGGACTGAGCACTCTAGTCTCGATACCCATTTTATAAAAATTCCCTTGGCGTGTAGCTGATAGGAGCTTTTCAATAAATGAATCCGATACAGCCATATATCTGCAATTCAGGGAAAATGTACTTACTTTTGCGTTTGCCACTTTTGTTATTGTTTTAAGGTACAGGAACCCTTAAAAAGTAAGCTTAAATCAATAATTTCTTGAGCTTAAGAGAGTCTTTTTATGTTAGGAATTAAGGTATTAAACATAAAAAGTAAGATCAAATAAAACAGTACTCTAGGAGGAGGCGGTGGAGTAGTCAGATCGACAAAAAAAGGGGAGATTAGAGAAATGCACGCGTTGTGATCACTTGGTTCCTCTTGCCGGATTCTCTAAAGCAACAGTAGAGATTTTAGCGAACTGAATAAAATTTTAAAGAGTCCCGTAATCATTTATTTAGTATATATGACATTTAACAGCCCTAATTTATTGTATGCATAAGAACAACCTGATAACATAGCTAGCCGACGCACAGTGTTACGAACTTATGGTATGACGGGACAAAAGTCATAACTCTGATTTTACCAAATGCCATTTAAAAACAAAAAAATTATCTACAACCCATCGCTTCTACTTTCTAAGGGATTTTTAAATTTTTGGTGTCACGACTGGAGTATGCAGTGTGTCCGTCCCTAAAATAACCTAAATATTTATTCAAAGTTCAGGAGTTTTTTTTCTGGAAAAAATGCTTGGACCCATCGCTTTTTTATTTTAGTTGGGGTTTTTGGAATAATTATTTTATGCATATTGTGTGGCCGAAATACAACAGACCTTACTTATTTTTTTTTTATGGAAAAATTAAACATATTGATATAATTAAATAAATTTTAATATAAAACTATTTAATCATATATAAAGTTTTAAGCTAATTATTTTATATCAGAACCAGTTCATTATTCAGTTAAATTTAAGTTAGTTTTGGTTATCCAACGAAACAGGGGAATCCACAGAATTTTTAATAAACACATACTTTTCTAACTGAAAATCGGATTCGGTAGAGCTTTCCTTAGATTTAACTTTTCTGAGGCTAGCTAAATGGGGATCGAATGTCAACAAAAGCGTTCTAATTATATCGGTATTCGCAAATTTTCTAGGGCACTTACGGGCATTATTTAATCGAAATTTTCGACATTCATTATGTCTTGCTTCCAAAGCATCCTCCGAAAGCTGACCAGCTGGTAAGTCAAAAATTCGATTATATCACCCTCGTGAACTAATAACTTATAAACTGTACTTGGCATTATTGGCAAATATTTTTTTATTTTATTTGATTTCGACTTGTCAACTTTTAATTTGTACTCGATATGATATGTGCAGCAACCACTCAAAAAAACGTATCCAACAATGTAAACTTGACAAAGCATATCGATAGTTTTCAATTTTAGGTGATTTACCTAAAACTGCAACTGAATTTATTTCCTTGCGTGTGGCTCCACAAATAATACACAATATATTTGAAACACTACCATTAAATATGGTAAATAGCATTTCGCATGAGATTTTTCCAGAATTGCCTTCACGGATAAGCTTATAAAGCTTTAATTCGTTTATTGATGTGTTGATAATAAGTTTTTCTTTTTTGAATACAGCCTTTATTGGCCTACAGTATAATGTGGATAAATGCCTAGGATTACACCAAACAATGTCATTATTAATACGATCTACTAATTTTGACGGAACTAAAGCTACCAACAACATAAATTCACCAGTACTTTGAATCCCATCTTCAAACCTTTGTTTGTAAAGGCTATGTCACGAAGTCTATTAAATCCCCATTTGCAGACAAGTTTTAATCAGTTCTAGATTGAATATTTTTAATTTTAATATTTTTAATCTATTGTTTTATTTAAAAGATTTTGAAGATCTATGTCAGCATAAATTTTGGTTACATTAATTTTTTCAGGTAAATAATTTTTTGTCTGCAAAAGAGCGAAATACCTCGACAAACAGTCTTTATGAAGCGCATTCACGACAGATTGTAAAATATTATATTTTTAGTAGACAGGTTTAAATCATAATATAGTGCTAGAGCTTCAGGATTTGTCAGCGTTTAGTCCTGATTATTTGTACTAAGAGCGTTAGGAGAGTTACTTATTTGTTCAGACTATCCATCAACAAACAATTATTTTTCCGTGAAATACTTCTGTACTATAGGTTTAAATTTACGGATTTTCGTTTTTCATGAGTTCTCCCCGAATGGTTTTCGTGGCCTGCCACGGCTAGGACCTGGTTCCGGCTCTATATTTACAACGTTTTTTGCATAGAATGAAATCTCAAAATACATACCACCTCTTAACTTGTATACAAAAAGACAGTCTTTTTGAAATTTTTGGTCTAAGTCATCGGAGCCAATTGTCCAAATTAAGTAAGAACCTATTTTAGGCATTATATGACTGCTTTTGTCATTATAATTGCGGGTCCATTCATTAAATTAAATTTTGTTCCAAATTGCAGGAAGCATATCTAAAAAAATGCTAAATAAAAACGGGTTTTTTTGGGACAAAAAGCGATAATAATAAAATAAAAAGAGTATTTGTTTTACTAGTATACAAAAAATCACAGGTATATTATGCTAAATATTTTCTAAACCCTGTCTTAAGTTTAAACTTACTGTTTTTTTATATATTATATGTTTTAATAAGACAAAAAAATACAAAATATATATTATACATTAGTTCATACCTTTGTTATTAACCTCCATTATAAACAGGACTTGTTTAGTTATTTTTACTCTTACTTTACTTAACGACACCAACACAAATCAAGTCAAAATACTGTTCATGTTTTTTTTTGCAAGGATTTTTTTAAATATTTACTTGCATACCAAAAGGTTTATTACAATTATTTTCAAAAGAATTTGGCTAAAAATATTAATTTGAACCTTGTATGAAATTAGAATTTTGCGTAGAATTTGCATATACGATAAAAAACTCAATTTTTTTACTTAAAAGTTAATAATAGGCCAATACGAAACTTGCATAGATCAATTTAGGTCTTAGTTCAAGTATTCAAACCTCTCATTCTGAAGTTATATACCTTTTCACAGGTGACAAGTAACATTTGACTTTTTTCTAGTGAGACTATTTTTTTTTTGCGAAGGCACTTATCCTTAAAAAGCTTCCCTGGTAGACGAGTCGCAGAAGCCGAACTTTTCCTCTAGTTGAAATTATTCAGATAATAATGTAAATAATGAAGGGAGATGAACTTTATGTAAAAGTGACTATTAAATGAGAAACAAAGTGTTGAAAAAATTTTTGTAAGTTTTTTTTTATTACTGTGCAATACATCCGAAGTCACCCATTTGTGTTATAATTTAATAATATATATATATATATATATATATATATATATATTATATTATATATATATATATATATATATATATTATATATATATATATATATATTTTTATATATATATATATATATTATATATATATATATATATATATATATATATATATATATATATATATATATATATATATATATATATATATATATATATTAGTTTAATTTTTAATAATAATAATAATTACTTTTTTTAGTTCAGCAACAAATTCGTAGCGTCTTTAGTAGCGCCAAAAGAGGTTTTCACTGTACTTTTAGACAAATGCAGAAAATTAAAATATATTTAAATATTTAGCATAGCGTAAAATGGTGGGACTGTTAGTTTTTAAATTATTTTATTAGTTGGAACATAAGATGGTTTGCTAGGTGTCGTATGTCAAGTCCCAGTTGTTTACGAAATATGCCGACCTCGTGAGTGAACTTTTAAAGGATCTATAATCAAAAGGTTTTAACTACAACAAAATGATTCGCACTTTTGGATTTTAACTTTTTAGATGCTTTTTGTTAATATTGTTAACAAAGTTTTATTTTACTAAATGATTTAAAATATGATATTTTAGATTTTTTTTTCGAAAAAAAACTAATCAGAAATTAGACAAAAAAAGGTTTATAAAAAAACTATCGAACTTGTTACGTAAAATGCCGTTTTAAACATCTTTTACCAAGTTATGTGTCGACAAAAGCACATAAATATATGATATTCAAGATAGGAAAACATCTAGAATTTAAGTATTATTGAAAAATAATATAATAAAAATGATTCGTTTAAAGATTGTAAATATTTTTTTGAAAATCCAGTTGTTTTTTTAAATATTTACGCATTATATTCTTTTATAAATCATATGTATACTTTGTTCCCCTTTCCGCTGTAAAAAGTTACACAGTGTATTAATTAGTACAAATATGTAATATTTTATTACTACCTAACGATTCTAAACTACTTACCATTGTTAATGAATCATCACTAAATGCTCGTTTACTTAAAACAGTGGTATATTTTTATGATTAAGTTATCACATGTCGCTTAAAAGTTACAAAAAAAGGCCCTTTTTTAAGAATGAAGGAATTACTGTTTATTTTAACACCGGTTTTTTTCCACAGATTTTTTAATGAAAATGTAATTTTTTCATTAACAGTTAATCATATAGATCTTTTGTACAAATTTTTTTTTAATATTTAATGTTTTTAAAAGTTTTAAGTGAAATGTATGTTAACCTTATCGGTTAATAATAACTTTTATGTTATATGCAATCGTTTTTTTGCAGTTGCAACAATTGTTCCAAGCCAGGCACCGCAATTAAAATTGTACTCATTGGTGGAGATCCATTAATTGGATGGTTTGTGCGCCCTTATATCGAAATACTTTCAAGTAAGCCGCCCGAATGGTTATGCTTTATTCGTCTATTCATCATTCCTTTGGGAAATTGTGGTGTATGTCGTCATTTAACAACGTTGGATCCAGGATATATGGCTTTATTTCCAGCTGATACAGACCTCAAATCTGAGGATATTGCTCACAAGTTAGTAAACACAAATTTATATACGAAACAGCTGTACGTAATATATGCTGATATTTTATTATTATTTTTTTAATCTAAAATTGTATATTATTTTTAAGAACTTCTCAGAATAAAACAACTTGGTGATACCGAGTTTAATTTTTCTGACCAGTACTACCAATTACATTTTAATATTCGTTGTTTTTTATACGCGACAGATGGATGCTTAAAGCATAAAAATAGCAAAAATTATACGATTTCCCATTTCTGAAACAATGCCAATTGATTGATTGATAATCTAAATACACAAGTTGAGGTTTTGTCCGCCTCGACACTGCAGCCTACAGGGCTTGTTGTATCTCTTGTGTATTTGTTTCAGTTAAAAAGGTTTGACACCTTAGACAGGTGTAGTAGCCCTTTTACTGTTCTTTTCTGGTCTCCAGCCTCCTGGTGGTTAGTGTCCACCATGAGGTTTTGATTTGTTCTCCAGTATGTAAGTGCAGGGCACTCATATATGATGTGAGAGGCTGTCTCTTCCTCTTCGTCACATAGTCTGCAAATGGGTTCTTCTCTATAGATGCCCATAGTGTGCAAATGTTTTCTTAGGGTGCAGTGTCCGGTTATTAATCCTGTCACTATTCTAATCTGATTCCTATTTAGTTTTAGTAGTTCACTTGTCAATGCTTTCGATGGTGATTCCAACATTGATTTAGTGTGATTTTGCCTTGGAATGTGGTTCCAGTATGACTGATGTTGTGTTTGAATCCACCGAGTCATGTAGCCACGAACCGAGGCTTTTGGTATTCCAAAAACAGGTTCAGGACCCACAAACATTGCTGCGGAGCCTCGCCTGGCCAGGGAGTCTGCATTTTCATTGCCCTGTATTCCCCTGTGTCCTGGCACCCAGGAAAGTGTAACTTTGTTGTGGTTAGCCAGGTTTAGGAGGCATTGCAGACAGTTCCAAACCAACCTTGAGTTGACTTGTTGAGATGCCAAAGCTTTTATGGCCGCTTGACTATCAGAGAAGATAGTAATGTCCCTGCCCTTATATCTCCTCCTCAAGTTCTCTCGCAGACAAAGTTCAATGGCATATATTTCCGCCTGGAAAACAGTGGCATATTTCCCCAGGGAAGCATAAGCATTAAACCTAGGGGTCATACCATGTATTCCGGCGCCGGCTCCATTGTCAGTCTTGGATCCATCGGTATACCAAACCAAATTTCGAGACTGACAGGAGATCGCTACTACCGCCCCAGGTAAGCTGGGTTTTGTATGGTCTGTGTGTATTTATCCGTTTTGGCATTGTATCACTGCTCATCTCAAATATTGAGTTTGTGATACTGCTCGTTATTCTGGCGTGTCCTAGGGCAGGCCCAGAGCACCAGTTGCCGTTGCATTTCAGCCTGTATGCCCCAATCCTCGCCTCCGCCTTAATAATTATACCAAGAGGGGGGAGGCTTAGTAGGGTTTCCATGGCTGCAGTTGGAGTGCTTCTAATAGCTCCCGTTATACAGAGACATGCTAGTCGCTGGAGTTTGGATAACTCCAGCTCTGCTTTTCTCTGTTCTATTTTTGGCCACCAGAT
The DNA here is from genome assembly GCA_019359885.1 of Listronotus oregonensis. Classification (NCBI taxonomy): domain Eukaryota; kingdom Metazoa; phylum Arthropoda; class Insecta; order Coleoptera; family Curculionidae; genus Listronotus; species Listronotus oregonensis. The sequence continues at coordinate 279,895 of JAHBCN010000130.1, forward strand.
AGTTGAACCGTAGGTTATCATGGGTCTTACCACAGCCGTGTACAACCAGTGCACTATGCGTGGCTGAAATCCCCAATTCTTCCCCACAGCTCTTTTGGTAGCCATTAGAGCCATTTTGCCCTTATTAATCACATTCTGCATATGTGGATTCCAGGTTAGCTTAGAGTCCAGAGTTAATCCAAGATACTTTACCTCCTGGACATAGCCGAGTGTGGTACCGAAGAAGTGAGGAGATATTAAATCATCCAGCTTCCTTCGTCTAGTGAAGGGTATTAGCGCAGTTTTGCCAGGATTAACAGTAAGGTTTTCCTTGTTGCACCATCCCTCCACAATTCTCAGTGCCCTTTGCATAAGCTCCGAGGTTGTTTTGTTATGCTTCCCCACGACAAGTATAGTGATGTCATCCGCATACCCCTGGGTATAGAACCATTATTATTCAGTTCCACCAGGAGTTCGTCAACAACCATATCCCACAGTAGTGGGGATAGAACCCCTCCCTGTGGGCATCCTTTGACCACTGACACCTCCATTGTTTCGCTGAATAACGTTGCTTGCGCTCGTCTGCCAAGTAACATGTTGTTTATCCACCTACAAATGGTGTCGTTAACATTATGTCTGGCGAGAGCCGCGGCCATTGAGTTGAAGGAGGTTCGATCAAAAGCTCCTCAATGTCAAGAAATGCAGCAAGCGCGATTTCCTGTTGTTCAGTGCGAGTTCTAATCTGGTCACCAGTTGATGATGAGCAGACTCGCATGATTTTTCTGATTGATAGGCATGTTGGTTTTGTGGAGTGGCCTCCTGTAAAAGAGTTTTCCCTGACATACCTGTCGATCAGTTTTTCCATTGTTTTTATCATAAAAGACGACAATGTAATTGGTCTAAGTCCCTTTGCCTGGGAGCAGTCCTTGCCCGGCTTTGGAATAAAGACCATTTTAGTCTGCTTCCATGCATTTGGCAAATAGCTCGTAGCTAGGCTTGCACGGAAGAGTTTGCAAAGCAGTGGAACTAGGGTTTGCTTTCCCTGCTGTAGTAGTGCTGGGATTATCCCATCAGGTCCAGGTGCTTTGTAGGCTTCAAATGATTCAATTGCCCACTCGATTTTTTCGTAGGTTATGACTTCCTTTGCTACTTCCCAGTCGCTTCTTGTGGGCCGAATATTCGGAACATTGACGTCTGGGTAGGTCTCATTAAGTTGAGTTTCTCTTGATCCTGGTAGATGTGTTTGGAGCAAAATCTCCAAAGTTTCCCTGCCAGTTTCAGAGTAGGTTCCATCTGGTTTTTTTAGAGTGCCAACAGGATTGACCGGATCTTTTGACAGGATTTTTTGGAGTCTGGCTGCCGTGCTGGTATTTTCAACCTCCTGGCAGTATTTCCTCCATGAATCCAGTTTGGCCTTACGGACCCGTTTATTGTATTCGGTGAGTGCAGATTGATGTTCATCCCACTCACCCGTTTTCTTCGCTCTGTTGAACAGTCTGCGGGTTTTTTTCCTTAGCTCCAGTAGTTCGTTATTCCACCAGGTAGACTTTTTCCTGGCGGTTTGCTTTACTAGAGGACAGTGATTCTGATACGAGTTTGTAATAGCCTCCAGTAGTTCGCAGGAAGCAAGCTCTATGTCAGTAGTGTTCCTAATGCTGGTTTTGACGTTACTGCAGTTGATGGTCAAAGTTTCCTTGTATTTCTCCCAGTCTCGGATCACGGTACTCCTCCATTGGCCTCTGAAATGCAGAGATCGCCAGGAAGATGTGCCTGTGATCAGACAGCGACGGTTCCTCAGATACATACCACCGAGTTACCTGGGATCGTATACGCGGAGATGCCAAAGTAACGTCAATTACCTCTTTACGGGCTCTAGTCACAAAAGTAGGTTCATTCCCCCTATTTAATACCTCTAAATTTTCAGAAATAATAAAGTCTAAAAGGTACTCACCTCTCCTGTTGATATCACTGCTTCCCAAAGCAGTGTGGTGTGCGTTGGCATCCATCCCAATAATGAGCTGTAGGTTAGAGCGCCTACAGAATTGCTCCAACTGGCGGAGTTCCTCAGATGGGGGTGGATCGATTTCATCATATGGAAGGTAGGTTGAAGCGAGGACAGCTTCAGTCCATACACCTTCCATGATGTATTTCAGCCTTACCGCCGCCTGGTCCCTAGAACAGAAATCAGTTAGCTTTAAGGCATGTAGTTCCTTCTTAATAAATATGCAGGATCTGACATTTCCAGAGTTGGAGTCATATATTAACTTACCTCCGGCTTCGCCTAAGCCCCCAACTTTTCCTTTAAAAGCCAAGGTTCTTGTATGAGGGCTATGTCCGCGTCTCCACGAGATAGGAGCCTGCATAGGAACTGCCCCTGTTATGTTGCAGGTTTGCTTGAAGCACCCGCAGTTCCTGCAGACTCCTGTTTGTGAGCTTTAGTCACTCTGAAGGTGATTGGGTTTAGGCCCAGAAAGGCTTGGTAGCCCCTCTTGCCCAACTCCTTCAGGGCGTGTTCGTCCATAGCAAGTACAAGGGTGATGCCCTGTTTCTCACTACGGCTGCTGATGAGCCTCCAGTCACCTGTGTTGAGATCCTTGTTTTGGATCCCCAGATTCTGGAGGATTTTACCTGGCTCCTTGTCATCAAGAAGTTCCGTGGGTATAAATATCACAACCTTGGCAGTTTTGACAACGTCCTTAGCGTATCCTACTCTAAGGGTCGCCCCTCCCAGGGTTGAAAAAAACAATGCCAAACTTATTTTTATAATACTTATTGTAACGGACTTAAAATATGTGTTTAATACATAGCATTGTAGGAAGTTAAAATTATTTAATTTAAGTCATCCCCCCTAGTTTTCGACAACCATTGTAAAGTGTTCTGAGGGCCTTAGAGTCATTCATTTTGCACTTGTCTTGAATCCTGTATTAAAACAATTCTTCCAGCTAATTCCAAACTTTTCGATTATTTTCTACGTTACTATAAAAAGCGACCGGATGCTTCATAAGGCTCAGAGTTAAATCGACTGCCGAGCTGTTCAGATAGTAACAATTAAATAGTCACCATTATTACCAAGTTTGTAACCTGATTGGTAATAAAAGGTGTAAAATAACGATCCGTATTTTTATAAGGGGTGATACGAAACATTTGGTGTCAGAACCGGGACAAGACCTACGAGGAAGCCTAAGTAGTTAAAAATAATATTTGAACGCTTGTTGGGACAAGACAGCAAACAGCAGTTCTGGAAGAATTAAGTGCACTAATAAAGCAAATGATAAAAAAAAACAAAAATCCATGAAAGAAGACCTAAAAAAGAAATAAAGACCAGTTTAAATAACATAAGAGAACGAAGACCTAAAAAAAGAAATGAAGAGCAGTCAATATTTCATGATAGAAGACCTACAAAGAAAATGACGACCATTAAAAAAAAACAAGACAATAAATAGAGCTAAAGGCTAAAGAAAATATGGTAAAGATCCGAGAAACCCTTAAAGGGGAATTTTGTCAAATCCAAGTTAAGATCAGAAAACAAATGTTGCTTGAACTTAAACTTTCTAAATAAGATGTTAAAGAAGAGATAAGAAATGTAGCAGACTGTACAGTTGATCGAAAGTCAATTTCAGTCAGTTCCAGGCTAAATACAACAAGAAATACAACATTTACAGCGACAAATTCAAAAAATAGTTAGTACAGTTAGTACTTTTGGGAGCAATAACTGAAGTCATCCGAAATACAAGGTGTTAAAGTTTTTATTTAATTTTTCTATTTTTTAAATAAAATCTATGATAATGTAAATATTGGAGTAAAATTTGGTATCCGGGGGTTTTTTGGTATGACGGATTCGAATCTAATCTTAGTACGGCTCTTACTTCTAGGGGAGCCACCTCCAAGCCTTTTTACTATTTTAAACAATCACACCTTTTTGGTACGGCACTGTATTACATTTTTAAGTAAATTAAATAACTGTTTTGTCATTTTTACGTCAAAAAGGTATACTTGTTAAAAGTCGATATAAGCAACCGTTTTTAAGATATTTGGATTTAAAAAAAAAACAACGCATGACACGCATCTGATCTTATAGCAAAATTTAAAAAAAAATAAACAAAATGTATAATTAAACGATATGTATTTTAATTTTCAGTAAAATTATTGTTCTTAAATTATGTTCAGCAAAAAAAATTAAAAAAATATATAAAAAAAATATAAATAAAAATATTTATATCGGAAACGAAGGGCTTGCGGACCCATATGTATATAGACTTTTATGCTTATTTTTGGTCCCTGAGTACGCACCTAAAGTATTGACATTTCCTTATGAATCACCCTGTATATTATTTGTTACTTAAAACTGAATCTTTGCTTTCCAGTTTCGAAACTTGCTTTAAAATCGATAATAATAGATTTTTTCTACGACTGTTTAATAATATGCTTATTATTAACTAATTTTACTACTTATTACCTACCCGTGAGTAAGGATCCATTACTCACGGGTTCGATGACCTCTACATAGTAGCACCAAACGCACGTATACACGTCTTTAAGAGTCAATAAGCACTGTCTAACATATGTAAGTTTTAAAAAGTCGACCTTTAATAATTGTCAATATCGAAAAAAATAAGAATTATTAACAAATTTCATTTATCTGAAGAAAAAAAAACTTCATCTTTCACAATCCTGTGACCTTATAAGATAGTGTATAAAAATAATAGTGTGCTTTGCCTGACAAAAATTGCTGGTTGACATCTGTTCACGGTACTATGACAACCAATGTTATTCACAACTGACGCCATATTTTGATTTATAGAATATATTAAAAGTTTTCGTTCGTTCAATAAATACCTAGGAAAAGTCGTAGAAAAAGTATAGTATTCTACTCGCATGTAATAGCTATTACTCACTCTGATGAATTACGTCACTCGCTTTCGCCTCGTGACGCAAACTTCATCATCGTGAGTAATAGCTATAATTACATGCTCATTGAATAATATACTATAATACAATCTGTATGGTATACTTTTTTCTAATTAACGTAGACTATCTACCTATCAGGTTTTTTTTTGTGTGCGTGACTGCAGAAGTCTTTCAGTAATTGCGCTTTAGATCCTATACAAGCAATCTTAGTATAGCCTTTTTGTTGCTATATGGTTGTGCTGTTTGCAATGCTGGTACTAGCATCGAGTCCAGGGTTGTAAAAAATCATGATTTAAAAAAAAATCAAAAATCGCGATTTTTAAAAAAAAATCATGATTTTTTTGATTTTTTTTTTTGTAAATAGCACAATCGAAGTTTGTAACGTGTCCTTATTCTTAAACATTCTCCTATCTCCTAATATTTTTCGTTTTTATAAACTCTTATATTAAATATTTACCGCGAGAAAGCACTTGCACTTTCTTGAAAATTCCTGTCAGAACACGCAGATTTACCGGTCTACATAAAGGGGAGGAACGCGGACGGGCGTCATTTCCTAGTTAAGATCTGTGCGCGCGAGCATTGTTTTTACGGCTAACTGAAAATTTTGATATTGTGTAAAATATAAAATATAGTTTTTTGAATATGTCGTTTCGAAGAAGTGGTAGAAAGAAAGACCTTATCTGGCAGTTTTTCAAAGAAAAATCGGGGAAAGCGGAGGGAAAACCGGGATGTCGCGCTACATGTAAAAAATGTAATTTGGAAATGCAAGGATTGGTGGAGAGGATGAAAAAGCACTGGGAAAAATGTGAAAATGTAAATAATGAAGACATCGATACTATCGATACTTATAGTGACTCGTCATTCTCGTCAACGTTATCACAATCACAATCAGTTTTAACCGTAAGTACCTTTTTATTATTTGTTAATTTTTAAAAATGGTGTTGAAATATTTTTCCAATTTTCCATGTTTGGAAATTTTTAAAAACTTATTTTTACAACGATGTGATCAATGTGTTGGTTTTTGGTGCACTTTATGTGTCACGGAATTTCACAATTTTTGAAAATGCTTTGGAATTGATACGTTTTTTTAACACTAAACACTATTTGCAACAAAAAAATTTTGGATGAACAATATTTTCTGAAAAAATACAATTTTTTTTATTTTTTATCCAAGTAACTATTAAGGTATGTAACTATGACAACACAGCACCTTTTATTTCTCAAAAAAGTGGCTCATTCAACGATTTTTTATTTTTTGCTTTAAATTAAATCGATTCTATTTGACGAGCTCTATCAAACCAAACTAGAAAAAATATAAAATTCCGTGACACATAAAGCGCACCAGACCCAATGTGTTTTCTTAGATACTTTACATACATCTATCATCTATGGACAATTGAAGCCTCATATTTTTTTTTAATTGCAGGTACAACATACTTCAAGCATAAATACGTCACAAATTCAAACTGAACAAAACTTTCAGCAAGCAAGTACGTCGCACTCAGTTTCCCGTTCAATCCCAGTAAACAAAAAAAGAAAAGAATGTAATACTGACAATACTGACACAACTTCTTCTGGATCTCTGATGTATTTTGTTGTACGTACTAGTAAGCCTGCCAAAAATGAAATTGATAAGCAGATTGCCAGAGCCCTCTATGCAACTAATAGCAGTTTCATCTGCCTGGAGCAATCCGAAGTTAAGAAAGCTATAGCACTACTGCGACCTGGATATGTACCGCCCAGTCGAAACGATGTGTCAGGCAGACTGCTTGATCAAATATATACCGAAGAAAGAAGCAAATGCTTTAAGGGGTTGTCTAGAAGTAACGTTTGTCTTTCACTCGATGGATGGTCTAATGTGCATAATGAACCCATAGTATGTGCAACAGTGACTGCAGAAAATGGCTCCTCCTTTCTATTCGACACTGTAGATACAACTGGGCATCCACATACATCCGACTACCTAACAGAAATTGCAGCAACCCTTATAAACAAACTAAAACCGAGTATGATTATACAGTAAGTAGTTTCGTGACAGATAATGCAGCTAACATGTCTGCAATGCGAAATGAAATAAAGGCATCTGATAAATTCAATGTAATAGCATATGGCTGTGCTACACATATACTAAATTTATTATGTAAAGATTTGGAAATCGTTGATATAAAAGAGCATGTAGTCCAAATCGTAAAGTACTTTAGGAACAATCATTTTGCATCTGCAACATATGCCAAAGAAGAAGGCAAAAAACTAGTCATACCTAGTGATGTTCGATGGAACTCGCTTGCAGACTGCTTGCAAGTATTTACCGAATCATGGCCCATACTTTTTAGAATCAGTGAAGAACACAAAGAAAAGATTGACAGTATTATCAGGGAAAAAATTTCAAACATTCATTTAAAGAGAAGTGCTGAAGATTACTCAAAATTTTAAGCCAATTTCCATTGCCATAGATAGGTTGCAAAGGACCGACGCCACTATTTCAGATGTTGTAGAGCAATTTAAAATGTTAGAATTAGAAGATTACTTTGAAGAAACTAATCTGACATTACATCAACTGCAAAAATTTAAAATCGATATAATATGTGTATAACCCCGTATCATTTGCTGGCATTTCTTATCGACCCAACGAAAACACAAAGTTTGACATATACTGAAAAAAATATTGCATTACAAACTGCAAAAGAACTGTATCCAGATAGTAGTTTATTACCACTAATCATCAAGTTTTTTTGCCAAATCAGAGCCTTTAACGATATTATGTTTCAAGATGATATCCTGAAAAGCGTAAAACCTATTGACTGGTGGAAACCACAACGAAACACAGATATTATTGAAAAAGAACTTCCCATAATTACACAACTGCTCTGTGCAGCTGCTTCGTCTGCATCAGTAGAGAGGATATTCTCAACATTTGGTTTAGTGCACTCTAAACTACGCAATCGATTAGGTACTGAAAAAGCTGCCAAACTAGTGTTTCTTTACAAATATTACAATTAAATTTGTTTTTTGTTTTGAATATTTTCTGCAATAATTCTTCTATCTATGTGTTCTTGTGTTCTTGTAATAAATTAATTTACTATACTAACGTAATTTATTTTTGTTTCTATTTTTCTTCATAACCCAAATTATTTTTTATAATTTTTATTTTTGATTTTAATCATGATTTAAATTTAAAATAATCAAGTGATTTAAATCGTGATTAAAACCAATTGATTTAAACCCTTTGCAACCCTGATCGAGTCAGACAGGGCGTAATTAAGTAGTTTAATTAACTAAAGTAGTTAATTGTTGGTGTTTGTTTTTAATGTTTCTAAGCAAAAAATTTTGAACCCTCTTTAGCCTTGGAGCCCTTCGGAATTATTTATATTTTTAGTATTATGATCATTGTTTTTAATATTAATAATACTTTCAATTGTAATATTATATAATAAATATTATAATACTGATTTTTAGATTGAAAAGTACACTTCGGTATCGTTATCTGCACCAGTAGCTCAGCTGCCGATTGGTGAGGCAATGCTAACCTGCTATGATGAGACAAGTCAGTTATTCGTTCCATTTATAAATGTAAGTATTTCTGTACTAATTGGGTAAGTTACATAATAAAGGTATTGAAACCCATCATTTAAAAAGTTTTACTTTAATATTGGCTGTTTTGAAAAATATAATTGAATATAGGATTTATTTTCCTTGTATTAAGTACAAGACACTTCTTAGCATTTTTTTAATTAATATAAAATTAATTTATTATTATCATTATAGTATTTGATGAGAATAGACCTTTAACCAAAAAATTTGAAATGGTAAAAAAACTCTTAAAATAATGGTTTAACACATAACTACAAAAAAAAATATTAACAGTGTTATTACGGTCTTTAAAATATTTGTTTAGTTGATGAAATATAGAAGTTGGAATTATTTATGTTGGGTTAATAATTTATTAAAGTAAATTACCTTAGTTTTTTCCCCATTCCTACGGCCATTGTGAAATGTCCTGATGGCGCTGAAGATATCCATTTAGCACTTTTCTGCTTTCTCTATTAAAAGAATTCTTCCAGTATTTCCATTCTTTTTCACTTTACTATAAAAGGCGACAGGAAACTCCACAAGTGCTAGTGTTTAATCGACTATCGAAGCATTCAGTAATTGATATTGATGACTAAACCGTTAGCATAGTTACGTTGCATTGTTGTTGCCATAGAAACGTTTGTGAACCTGATTGCTAATAAAAAGGTGAAAAACGAGGATCCGTGTATTTTTACGAGGTGTTACGAAACATTTGTTGTCGGCAGCGGAACGAGATCCCAGAGGAAGCCAAAGTGGTAAAAAAGAATATTTGAATGCCTGTTGGAATAAGACAACAAACAGCAGTTATGAACGAATTAAGTCGCCTAATAAAGCAGATTATGAAAAAACAAGAAGAAACGAACGAAAGTTAAGCTTTGATGAAAGAAGACTTTAAAAAAGAAATGCAGATCAGCCAAGAGTTCATGAAAAAAGGTCTAAAAAAATAAATGAAAACCAATCAAGAAGAAATGAAGAGAAGTCAAGAAAAAATGATTAGAAGTCAAGAAGAAATGAAGAAAAGTCAAGAAGAAATAAAAAGTAAAATCAAATTCTGCCAAGCAGAAATTGAATTCAAAAAGACATTTAACAAAAAACAGAAAGAAATAAAACGAGCTTAAAGAAAATATGGTGAAAATTGAGAACACCTAAAGGAAGAATTTCAACAAAGTCAAGATGAGATGAAAAAACAAATGCTGCTTAAATTAAAACTTACCAAGAAAAATCTAAAAAAAGAAATGCAAGAAATACAACAGTTGGTTGAAAACAAAGTTTATCAAATTTAAGGTCGGGTGCAACATTTACACCGACAGATTAAAAATATAGTACAGGTGTCGTTTCAGAATGTGACACCACAGTAACTGTTATGATACCACCCACTTTTGATGGCAAGGTACCATGGGTTACGTATCAATTTAAAGCTGCTGCCAATGGAAATAATTGGGGTTCACCAGAGCTCTAGTACTTGCTCTTCGAGGTGAAGCAATGAAGGTGTTAAAAAACATTGCTGAAATCCTGAAGAAAATAATCTGACTATCCTATGACTATCCCCAAATTCAGAAGCCATTATCCAAGCAAGGAGTGAAGATTTAGAAGAAAGTGAAAACGTATTAGTCAAACCAATTGAAAATAGTCGACTATACGCTAAAGCGATTCTACCTGCAGAAACTCTGACGCAAAACAATAGTTATTTTTAGTATTATGATCATTGTTTTAAATATTATTAATATTTTAAATTATATTATTATACAATAAATATTATAATACTGATTTTAGTTTGAAAAGTATACTTGGTATCGTTATCTGCACCAGTAGCTTAGCTGCCGATTGGGAGGAAAAAGCTAACCTGTTATGATAAGACAAGTCAGTTATTTGTTTTTTATTTTATAAATGTTAGTATTACAGTTTTTTTTTTAAATGATGAACCTGAAGGATTGCTCTAAACAGGCCAAAGAGGGTGACAATTTTGGTCCCTCTCAACCTGCTTATTATAGTTACCCATACCTTCGCTACACCTGTAGAAGTTCCCTTAATTAACCTCGTAAACGACACAAAACGTTAAAATGACAGGGATCTAGGCCTTTAATTGCTCACAGAGCTTAGCCCTAGCAGAAGGATCCCTGAGGGTAAAAATCGGTTGATACGGTTCCGCCAACCGCCCTTCCCGGAAGAAGCTATGCGGCTTTTTATCGCGTAACTTCACTGGCCGAAGGAAAAACAGTTCCCCCACATTTCAAAAAAAGCAAGAATACAGGAAACCATAGACAATACATATAGACTGCTGATACCGTATTGATAAATTGACCCCAGAGTGAGAGAAAATGCTTTACGAGCCGGACTCACTTTAGCGGGCGCTCATCGGTCACGCGTGACTTCAATCCAGCATAGCCCATAATGCTTTGCAGACGTGGTGATTTTTTTAAAAGTTCTGCTAAATCCAATGCTGGTTACTTAGCTGGAAGACCTTTTGTAAAGAAATCAAGACATTTTGTTTTTCTCTGAAAAGGATTTGGGAAAAACCAACATAGTTCATCATCAAATAAATATTGGTGATGCACCCGGCTGATGATGGCTAAAAGAGACAAAGTTGAAAAGTTGATTGGAGATATTGTAAAACCAAGGCATTATAGAACCATTCCAAAGTCTATGGTCTTCTCCACTGCTCCTGGTTAAGAAGAAAAATGGATCTTGGGATTGTAAGTTGACTTTGGAAGACTTAATGACGTCACGAAGATGGACAGTTATTTAATTAGCAAGTATAGACGATACTTTAAATACGCTGACGGGATCAAAATGGTTTTCGACTTTAGACCTGAAAAGTGGCTATCGGCAAGTAGAACTTCATCCCGAATCTGCCTTTCTACCGAAACCGGACTTTGGCAATTTAATGTTATACCATTTGGTGTGCTACTTTTAACGATTTATGGAGTTAACATTACGAGAAGTAACTTGAAAAACATGCTTGGTATACCTAGATGACATTATTATTCTTGAAAAAACATTAGAGGACCATCTGAAAAATGTCGAAGAGGTTTTTCAGAAGCGTGAAAAACAAGAAGATCTTGATGAATTTCACTGCCGAAGAACACGCATCCAGTTCTAATTTCTCGGGTTCTACCATTATCGGGATTGTGTAGTAACAAGACAAAAGCTCGTGAATAACTATATTTGACTATTCTATACAACCAATTTGGTTGTATTATTTAAATTTAACCTTCTATAGTTTTTACTTCCTATTAAGCTTTGTTTATTTTTTAAAGGGAAATCGAGTTGGTCCACTGAACATGTTCTTTCTGCCTCCATTGAATTGCGATGTCAGCCCTTGCGCCTTCCTACTCCCCTCTTCACCGAACGTCAAGTTCGAGAGTCCGCCTGGAACCTTTAGAACTTAGATAATATTGCAGACTTAAAAGTTAATGAAAACATTGTAAAGGTAGGGATTTTTTAAGTAAAACACTTTGAGTAAATGATGCAAATTGTTAACCTATTTATACTTTATATTGCATTAAAAATTTTAATTTTACATTTTTTTATTAAAATAATAAAGTGGGAAATTTTTAATTTAGTATCAGTTTTCTCCTTTTGACCTTGACTGAACACACTGACTTGACTGTTTTCCAATTGCAAAACCCATAAGATCTTGCGATTATCCAAAGGTTCCGCATTCTGCGGGAAATAAATTTTAAATATTTAAGACGTTGGGTTGTGTAAGGGGTTGGTATGTGGGAACCAAATCCGTATAAATTTGCACTGGTAAATTATCGAGATATTTCTCAAAAATTTGGATCCATGGAAGAAATCGGTCTAAGTATTTGGTCTCAAGAATTCCACCCACACATTTGCGGCCTAACTTACCAAGGGTTTTGATTGAAAATTGTTTTATTTTTTTTATTAAAGCAAAAACTCACAAACCATTCAATAATGCCAGCATCCCTGTTTTTTTTTAAAATGCGAAATAAAACTAACCAAATTACTAGTCATTGGATTATGCAAATTACATTACTTTTTAATAAAATTGTCTGATTGACAGCTAATTAAAAAGTTTTTATTGTAAATACTTAAATTACATTAAAAAAAAATTCTTTTTTTTAAAAATTTATTTAATTTAATTATTATAAAATAAATTTTAAAATTAAATATATATATATATATATATATATATATATATATATATATATATATATATATATATATATATATATATATATATATATATATATATATATATAAAAAAATTATTTATTTATTAAAATTAGTAAAAAAACTGGCCAAGTCTAATTTTAAATTCAGTCTGTCATTAGAAGAGAAAATGGGCAATTTTAAAAAAATATCTCAAAATCATGACATCTTTTTTAATTTTTTTACGGGTAATAAGAGTACTTAGTAAATTTACGTACCCAGTCCAAACCTTCATGTACAATGGGACCGAAGTTAGGATAGGAGAAATATAGCCTAAAAAAACGTGTAAAATACAGGCCTAGATTTAGACGTGAAAATCTGTCACCGACAAGTAACACGGTTTTAGACCTATATTTCTAATTCAGATACCGTGTGATAAAATAACGATATTCCTGATGTCACTACACCTTGTCCCAATGCCATTATCAATTACAAGCTTTGGCTCAGTTTACAGAGCAAAGTAGGAAGATTTTTTGATTGGAGGATGTGCGATTAAAAACTACTGGAGTTTTTTTCGGAAGGGGACAGGGGAGCTAAATGGGGCCGTTTTTAACTCTTAAGGATCAAAGAGCCATTTAGTAGTCCCGGGAAAATGTAGTTTCGAGGTTTGAAGTGATTTCTAAACTTTTTTAGAATCACACGTGGGTGGCGTTGGCCATGTGTGGTGAAAGTAGAAACTTGTAAATCTGGATTTTGGGATTGCATTTTACATCATCTAAATGTGCATTGCAAGGATTTTCGTACATGCTGCGAAATGAATACCAATTCAAGCCAATTAATTATAGCGAGCAAGCAGGACAAAGTAGAAACTGTTTTGTTACCTAAAATTGAACAGCAAACCACCTATTTTAAAAAAGTATCCACTTTTATTTACAAACTTATTAAATTTTAAAAGTGTCTTAAAAAGCATTTTTAAAGATTTTTGGTGCGCAATAATTTGCTGTTTGTATAATAAGTCACAAAGTAGGTACATTTTTTCCAAAAAGTTTTTAAGGAATGCAAAAACCCCATTCCAATCCGTTTTAGCAAAAACTGAGGTTATGCCTCATTGTCTACCATTAGGGCATTGTAGTGAAATAAGCAAAGAAACCATAAATTTGAGGCATTTTGAATTAACTAACTTCAACTGAGACATTTTTATTACCTGACACGGCTAAACTTCAACATGCAAACCATCGTTTTAAGTCCCGGTAAAGATTATCTTGTGTTTTGAATATTGAATTTTGCCCCAGGTACATCATCTTTATTAATTCGATTTTAGTTTACGTTTTGTCAATAGAGAATTCAATTTTTGTACCCCCACCGGTGCTGCCCTAGCGGATCTATTTTAAATCTGAAAAGGGAAAAAATGCTAATTGCATAGAAATTTTTAAAAAAATGTTTATCTATCAAACCAAACAACTTTATATTTATAGATGTACTTACCTTTAAAAATTAACGCGCACTGAACTATGTTTAATATGCCAGATATTTCTTATAAACACAAACAGCTTCTACAGAATATAAATTTGCACTTTTAATTACCACCGACGCGACGCGACGTATTGACAAGAATAATGCTATTTTGTAACGGAACAGTCCTTTTATTAATAAAAGTAATAAACAAGTCATTGCATGATAGTTCTTCTATTCCTGTATCAAACAAGTTCATCAGTGCCCTGCCTGCTATTCTATAAGGGAAGGCTAGCTAATGCTTCGCTAAATAGTTTCTTTTTTTTTATAAAGTGATACGTGGTTGTTTTTAATTTAAATTTAAAATATTGGGTTCAATTTTTTTCAAGGTTTTAGGAAAAAAGAAAGTAAGGAAAGTATAAATTCAGTTAATTTTCCCAAAAAAAATTTGCAATTTATCGTTTTTTAATTGACGCCAAAATGCGTTGGGCCCCTTGGTTGTTTCCCCCCTAGAGCGGGCCCTGAAAAGTCCTACAATATGATTTCCGAAAATGTTTGGCCCACACATTTATTTTTTCAGGATATTGCGAGTGTACCTCTCGAAACAAATGTAGATTCGAGTTACTCCAATATCGACAATTATGTATATTTATAGCACTATGTAAATAAAACGTACACTCATCCAAGAAACAATTATAAAATAACAGATTTGCATTGTTGATTAAACGTTGGGACATTATTTTCCAAACCTCCAACCTTTTATCAAAATCGTCTTCATTAAGCTCATGGACAAGTTTTATCTTGTACGGGTGAAATTTATTGTCTTCTTCTTTGACCGTTGAGCGTGTAAATCCTAAAAAAAGCCAGTCCACGGGCTTTGGGTGTTGGAAGTGCTACCTGTCCCAAAACTGCTTTTCTGTGGTTATTTCTAACCGGTCAATTTTTCGTTGGCGATTACGGGAATATTAGACACAAATCAATTTCCACCAACTTCACTAAATACTTCTGTTATTATTTTTTGGATGTAACCATTAAACAACTGGGAATAACTCGCAATGCTCCCATTTTTTAATACAGTTTTGTTATTTTTACCTTTTTGAATTGAATAAATTATTTTCAATATTTATCAAACTAGATGATAACTTACCAATTTGAAATTAAAGACAAAGTTTTCCGAGATTTACGATAATGACGATGCTAAAGGCTAAATGGATTCAAGATTTTATTATTTTTTTCCGAATCGATTATTATTTATTAAAGTAAGTTTGTTAAATTTATTTTAAACTCAAAAGCTTCAAAGATTAAAGCTAGGTATAAACTTTATTAAAAAAGTTATAAAAAGTCAAAAGAATCTAAAAAATTTAAAAAATTGGAGCTTCCATTTAAAAATCTAAAGTGTAACGTAATATCCCATTTTTTGACCACCCTGTATTATACGGCTATAGCAAAAGATATTCCCTTTAGAAATTAAAATTGATGTGTCCGAGATTTTTTCCCCAAAAATACAGGGTGTTTCCCTAAGTTGACGCTTTTTTAACTTTTATAAAACTCGTTAAAATAAGCAACTTTTCTAAATAACATTTTTTTTAAACCAAAAAATAACAAAGCTACATAAATTTATTTAAAAGTGTGGCTAGTGCGGGCCTGAGCATAAATAGATAGTTTATTTCTTATTTACTCATGTGTCAGTCGTATTGCTCTTATCGGACGACGCGAGGATTAATTTTAATTTTAAATCATTGGTAATCATTGACAGTCTAAAAACAATAAATACGTGGAATTGGAGGTGGCAACTTATTTAAGACAGGACCGTGTTCGCCACAATAAATCAATGTAAGTTCCTTATTTTTTAGTATTTTAAAAAAAGTTATTTAAAAAAGTTGTTTATTTTAATGAGTTCTATATACAGTTAAAAAAAAATTTTGCCAACTTAGGAATCACCCTATATACCAGGAGAGTCACAGATAGGGGTGCGACCTTTTCGTGGGGCCACCCTGTATATAAATCGCTATAGTTCGTCGTAAGCAAAATATTTTTAAAAAATCATTACCTTTGCCAACCTATCCATAATAAAAGCTATGTAATAAGGCATATAATATTGGGAAAACTGTAATGACCTTTTGGCCTCTTTTTTAACCTTATAATATGCAACTAATTTTGTGTTCAAAGTATATAATTGTTACAGTTTTACCAACTTATTATTATTATAATTAAATGACCTAATATCTTTTTTTGTAGACTGACAAAGAAAAGTCTAAACAAGATGGCAAAACATCTATAAAGGGCCTTTTTAGAGGCTTACAAGTTTCTCCAAGTAGTACTTCTGGTCTGTGCATCAATATGCACATGGCAAATAAGGAGAAAAAACAGAAAAGTAAGTATACATTTAGAGTAAAAAAAGGTACTAAAAATATAACGCCTGGTAAGAGTATACCGCCTTCCAAATATGACGCCATTTCACAACGTGACCTTCATAAAATATATAAAACATCTTATAATAATAATATAATAATAAGCAATACTTTAAAATTATGTGCAAGTAGAAAAAGTAAATAGTGTCAAATAAAAACTATCTAATTTTGCTCCTACTGCTTTAGGTCCTGTCATTCACAAAGTTCTAAATTATGTGGTTTAATATCAGTCAGTTAATTATTTAGGTCTTTTAAGTTGTACATAGGTTGGTAATAAATTCTAAAATCAAAACCCATAAATGGAACATTTTTTGAACTGTATTCAAAATTTGCGATGCTAGATCTTTATAAGGTTTTTAATGTGAAAAGTAA
This sequence comes from Listronotus oregonensis, assembly GCA_019359885.1. Classification (NCBI taxonomy): domain Eukaryota; kingdom Metazoa; phylum Arthropoda; class Insecta; order Coleoptera; family Curculionidae; genus Listronotus; species Listronotus oregonensis. Next base: position 296,703 of record JAHBCN010000130.1, read on the forward strand.
CTTATAAATGGAACATCCTATTGTAATTTTACAAGTAGGTACCGTTTAATAATTTTTCTGCTTGTAGAATATAAACATGTATTAAAATTTTCCGATCCTTAAAAAACTAATTCCAGTCTTCATTTGATATATATATATATATATATATATATATATATATATATATATATATATATATATATATATATATATATATATATATATTAAAATATATAAATAGATATGGAAATATTACTAGGAAGTTGTTCAAAAGTAAAGATATTCCTAATAATTTGGAAAAATCGGCCTACTTTTATTAACTTGTAATGAAAATTATTTTAATATCAATTAACAACTTATTTTTGTAAATTTGATAAAATCGATATTAAAAATGTTAATTATAACAAATTTAATCACAAATAAATAAAAGTAGGCCGATTTTTTTTGAAAATTGGTATTAGAGACTACCTTTAACTTTTGAACAATTTTTCCTAGTAACTTATTTCCATATCTGCTCAAATAAATGCACTTTACTCTTGTACCATTTTAAGTTTTTTCAATTTTCTGAACACCGCGTATAAAATATGTTAAATGTTTCTATCCCAATCTTACCCAAAGAAGTAGCAATTTTTTTTATCAAGAGTAGCTTTTTTCGATAAAATTAAAAATTAAAAAGTTTTTCCTATTCAACACCTGTTCCGTGGACATATATATATATATATATATATATATATATATATATATATATATATATATATATATATATATATATATATATATATATATATATATATATATATATATATATATATATATATATATATATATATATATATATATATATATATATATATATATATATATATATATATATATATATATATATATATATATATATATAGTCACTATTGCTAACTTTTATTATATATAAGATACATTAGGTTAAATTAGCAAAGTTGTGTACATTTTTACGCTGATTACAATAACGATAATAAAAAAACAAATGAACATTAGATGTACGAGTTATTCACAAAAATATACTTTTTTTTAAATGCAACACCCTGTATTTGTTACGTTAATTCGAAAGAAAATGTAATTTTCTATATAATTAGTTATTTACATTTTTTCCTAAAATAAAAAATAGCGGAGTTATTTCAAGTTAAATGTATTCTGCCATAACTGGACGCAGGCTGCCGTGGAATTCTTAAAATAGCATTTTTGTACAAATTATCGTAGTATGCTATGACAAAAATTTAAAAAAAACAAATGATAACATGTGTATCCGCCATGATGTTTTAGTGACAACTAGTAAATCATAAGGCAACAGTTCATTTATGCTATTGTTGTTTTAAATGCTGTCATTTAGAGAAGTTTGATATGATAGAATGCTACATAATTTGCCAAAAAAAAAATGACATCAGGCTTTAGAGTGAAACTATTTCCAGAGAGAAATATGCCAAACAGAAGATATTTTTTACTCCTTTATCGAAAGTTTCAATCAAACAAAAGTGTTTCTTAAGCGTAGAAATTAAAAAACCTTTATAATTAGTCAACAAACAGTAATTAATGTTTTGGCATATTTAAAAGTTTATCGTGAAAACTCCACAAGAGACTGTAGGTCAGATCTTGATCTATGCTAAGGAACCATTAATAAGATTAAAAAAAACATACTTTGTTGCCAGGAGATTACAAAAGGCGTATAAACTTTTGCCAATGGTTTGTAAATGCTGCTATAGGAAATCCAAACTTTTTACGATTAATTCTTTGAAGCAATGATTCTAATTTTAGTAATAGAGGCATGTTTAACCGAAAGAACCAACATTATTGGAGCATTGCAATCTCCTGTGCCATCATGCTTTCAATCCACAAAGATGTTTTTGCTTAAACGTATGGTGCTGCCTTATTGGATCAAAAATTGTTGAACCTGTGTTTTATAAAAGATCTTTAACAATATTAATTTCAATTTTCCAAATAAACAAAAATTGTTGATGATAAAAATTCCACCAAAAAATAACTCGCATTTTTTCCAGTAAATACTTAATATAGTGTTGCCTTTTTCTTGAGTATATGACTAAAAATAACTTGTGTTAACTGATATTTCTTTTTAAGTAATGAGATTGGGTAAGAAAAAAGAAAAAGAAAAGGATACAGAATTGCGGAATCAAAATGTGGAGGGAGTATCTAGGCTGATATGTTCTGCGCGCGCCACACATACAGTTCCACTGAAAGGTTTGTATAAAAATGTAGATCTGGATTAAATTAACTTTATCTTTAAATTTTATAGATGTTTTTTCATTCTCTCTTGGGAGATACTTATTAAATATATTATTATTTTTTTGGCCGACCTGTGTTAAAAATACAACTTTATATGTATACTTTCTATAGGCAAAAAATGTAAGTGAAATAAATATTTATGTGGGTAAGAAATTTATAAAAAAATAATTACTTTTAAAAATTAACAATGTAAAAAAATAAATAATTATAAATTTTAGCTTTCTTAAAAAAAAAACTAACTGTCAAAACTATAGGAAGGAATTTAAATAGATACACAAGCAATATTTTGTGCATGTTTAATGCATACGTTTTAAATATTTCTTTTTAAAATTTTAACTTTCAGGTTTTTGTTAACGCAGTTTTCTGACTTAAACATTCTAATAGAATAAAGTAATTCTACCAAGAAACGTGTGTACTAAATTTGATTTAACTTGTGTTTTCATTTATTATGGTTTTCCTATGTTTTACCTGCAAACGTTCCTTATGGTTCGTATATTATTAACTTTCATATCCGTCGACCCCCTCTGGGTTTTTATAAATTATTTAAAATAAAACAATTCCCGTCCAAATCCTTAAATTTTACAATGTCGCTTAGAAATTTCAATGAGTACGATTGCTATTTAGAAATAAAACTTGTGGTATGTGTTTTTATTTCGATTAATCCTAGACTAGTAAATTGACTGAAACTTTTTGACCCCCTCTACATTTTTCTCTGGCGGCGGCCCTGTTAACATTTCTTGTCAAAGTCCGAATCTTGTTACCACAATAATCTCACTACCGAATTTAATTTAAATGTTTGTACCCTTAGTTAACTTTAAAAAAAAATAGGTACCTCGTTAGTTCTAATACCAAAAAAAAAAAAAAAAGATTTGCCATAAACAACTTAAATTTTTCCAAGATATTTAACCAATTAGAACTTTGTAAAGCTGTCAAATTTGGCAGTTGTTTTTGTCAATGACATTTTAGTTCATCGAGTCCCAATTTTAAATAGTTATGCAAGGTGTGTCATAAAGGAGTTTTGATTTTTTTTTGTAATATCAGAATTTGGACATACGGGATCCATTCGCTATAATCAAAAACACCTTACCCCAACATTTTATTGTATTGAAGAAACATAATCAATTTGAATAAAACGTACTTTATTTTTTAAAATTATGTTATTTATAATAACTCGCAAACGATACGAAAGAAAAATTTGAAATTGGGCAAATATTTGTAATTTAATGTTCCGATTTCATAAAATATCGATTAAGTCATATCTCAAATTTGGGGTATCCTGTATAAATATTTCTTTTATAGGAAAGAACAGGGCTAAAAATACTTATCGCTCCAAACTCCAAAACATATGTCGATTTTAATTTACTAAATTTAAATTTTATCACTTTGGGCAACAAGATTTCTTGAGTCTAGTTAAAGATTTCATTAGATTGTGTTAGCCATGAAACCTTAAGTAGCTAGTGATTAAATTTAGTGTCGAAAATTGGCCAATTTAGACTTATATACATTTACTCTCTGGTTATAATCAGTTAAAAAAATTTAAAAACCACATACCAATCCGGGGTTAGCGGTATGGTATATGAAATAGAAGACTATAAATAAAAGTGAATATAGAATAATTTTTAGTTAGTGCTGAAATATTTTAAATTGTCTTTACATGTAGTTGTATTAATAGGCACAATGTTTTAGTGCGTTTAGAATTTTTATTTCTATTTTTATGAAAGATATAAACAGGGATATTCACTAAAATAATCTAGCTTTAAAACAATTTTGAATGAATAACTAAGTTTTAAAATTTGACAAGATAAATTTAAGCAAACTGCTTAAATATTGGCATGTAATATTAATAAAAAGGCAATTTAAAAAAAAAATACTTAAAAAAGTAATTTAAAATTATGAAATAATATGTTTTTATATATACACTAAAATTAACCAACAAACGAAATTTAAAATAGGTACGATACAAATTAGGGGCGGCCTACAATTCTTTTAAGTTGATGCCAGCAAAGCCATTAAATATAAAAATTAATCAAAGTGGAAACGAAATATTCGATACAAAATGAAGCGAAGAAGACAATTTACTTAACAACCTTTAAATTTCTTTTTTTATATATTTGGTAGGTATTTTTCTTAAGTGACCTTAAAAAAAATTAGACCTCTAATTTGTTTCGTACTTACCTTTATCATCTCGTATTTTGTGTTTTTTTTTAAGTTTTGCATATGCTTATAATATAATAATGACAAAGCAATACGCAACTGTTGTATTAAAGCTTTAATTTTTATAAAAAGTAGTTCATTCACACTTTTAAACATGTTTAAATAATGTAGAGGTACATTTTACGTTATCTTAATTAGGATAATTTGAATTTATTTTAAAAAACTTTATTACTACCTAACATAGAATCTATCAAGGATAATATAACACCAAGTGTTTATTTTATATCAGTATGTTAGAGTTAACCTGTATTAAAAAAAAAGTGCTCCTGACCTGACGCCTGTTTTAACTCGCTTCTTCCGATCCCAAGCATATAATTATAGGTCTATACTTTCTTTTTTAGTTGTTAATTAAAAAATACATTTAATCCCAGATCGTTGCTTATGACATATCTAAAACCTTTTGACTAAGTCTGACATAATGCCCTTTTTACAAACCCCCTTTTTAAGGTCTTCCACCTAAACTTTATTCGTGGGTCTTTGGTTTTCTTTTAATTCAACGTATATCAGTTATTGTAGATGGTCACTCTTTTGGCTTTCACCAGATTAATGCTAGGGTTTAATAAACGCAACCACTTTATTTCTGCTTTACATGAACGTTGTTCTCTTATCCAGGATCGATTCTATCCACAGTTCTGCTGATGATAGCATCATAGTATCCGTCACTTTAATATTCAATTTCTCAATAAAATTCAAGTCAGTCTATAAACCGCATTTAGAAAACAACAAAAATGCAGATTTCTCTTCCACACTTGTTAAATTAATATTGGATTGGGGCGTTAAAAATATTGTCCAGTTTAATGCCTTAAAAGCACAGTCATGTTCGCTGTCGCGAAAAAAGTAGGCCAACGCTCATCGTTTACTTATGAGCGGCCAAATTCTGCAGAACAAGGAGCCATTTCACCGGCGTTACGATTTTTCCCCTTCTAATTTTTATACTATGTATGTATCTCAAATCATATCGTCTCTGGAATATTGTTTCCATGTCTGAGGAATGGCGTTTCTCACAACTTTAAGCACTCTTAATTTTATCCAAAAAATAGGGGATCTGTCGCTAATTTCCACGGCTTCTGCTCTGAGAAATTATCCAATATAATTTCTCCTCTAGCAGCTCTCAATAAAGCAACTCTTAGTATCACTCTTATGCATCCTTTTATAGTCCAGCTCAAACTTCCCACTTTGTTTGTTCTTTATATTTAAAGTGAAGAGATTGTGAAACCGGCTTTTTATATTTAATATGATGACTAAATATGCCATTTGTGAACTTGTCATATATCATATATACCATTATATTTTATACTCAGACAAGACTTCCCTTACATATACAGGGTAATTCACGTTGAGTGTTGTATTAAAAGTTCTGGAGAACCAAAAATAAGAACTTTTTGAAATTTGGCATAGGGCCGGATAGGTGATAATCTATTTTTTAAAAATATTTTGGCCAGTGCAGAGTTGCAGGATCTACCCGAAACCAATGACAACATCGTAATTTTAAATATAACACCTCATATTTTATTACATATTCGGATCCTACACAAAATTCTAAGTAATTTTTGTTTACATCTATCTATACCTATCTCCTACCGTTTTTGAGAAAATAATTAATTACTATGTTTTTTTAGAAACATCACCATGTCAAAATAGATTAAATATTTACGTGCGTAATCAAACTGGATACAATTACAATTACAATACATTTTTTTTGGGGGGGTTAGACAATGCATGTACCTAAAAGATCTACATGCCATAATAGCGATATATTTTACAGGGTGTCCCAAAAAATTTGAATTTTTACCGAAATTTAATAATGGTTAAAACTCATTTTTTAAAATACAACATACTGTATTTTATCCCATTTTTGAATAGATTAGCAATTTACCTACAATTTTTTTCATGTTTTTAAATACCATCCACAACAAAATACTGACTTAATTTACAATTTACCTAGGTAGGCCATAGAAGTTTCTATTTAAAATTGTCCTGACAACAATAGTTGTCATGTGTGGTTTGTTGTAGGTAGTATTTAAATACTGGGAAAAAATTAAAATTCACCTGTATTTAAAGAGCGGTGACAGATGGGTATAGAAACATGTATGGACATTGTGTAGGTAAATTGTTGGTTTATTTTAAAATGGGATAAAATACCGTATGTTGTATTAAAAAAAAATCAGTTTTAACCATTATTAAATTTCGGTAAAAATGCACATTTTTTGGGACACCCTGTAAAATATATCGCTATTATAGCTTGTAGATCTTTTAGGTATATGCATTGTCTAAGCCCAAAAAAATATTTCCAGTATTCAGTTTGGTTAGGCACCTAAATATTAAACCTTTTTTGACATGGTTCCTAAAAAAAAACATAGTAATTAATTATTTTCTCAAAAACGGTAGAAGATAGGTATAGGTAGATGTTTACAAAAAATACTTAAACATTTGTGTAGTATCCGAATATATAATAAAATATAAGGTGTTTTATTTAAAATTGCAATTTTGCCATCGGTTTCGGGTAGATCCGGCAACGCTGCACTGACCAAAATATTTTTATAAGGTAGATCATTACCTATTATGGACCTATGCCAAATTTCAAAAAGTTCTTCAGAACTTTTAATAGGACACTCAACGTGAATCACCCTGTATATAAAGGTCATTTCTTTTACTTTAATTATATTTTATTGCAGTGTACATCGACGGAGTAGAATTTTGTGGTGTAAAATTCTTCCAATTAAGTTCTACTTGGCAAACCCATGTCAAAAACCTCACAGTGTCACTTGTTGGAGTACCTTTAGCCACAACTGAAATGAACTGAGATTGGGCAACACGTTAATGAATCAATAGATAATTTAAGATGATGATAGGTTAATAATGTAGCATTTTTGCGAACATTTTTTGTTTATTGAAAGACAATTTTAATTTTTTACAATAACTACGCGCTCCACATAATGTTTCCAAGATACCAGTGGGGCATATTAGCTAAAAAAAAGGTGGGGGTCCAACGGATAAATTTAAAAATTTAATGAAATAATATACGTAAAAACGTTATTACCTAAAATTATTTCATTTGTTTTAAAAAGTGGGTAGCTACTCCCTCTTCTGCCCCCCCAAGTATTCGCTACTGCTAGATTTGGTATTATTCAAAGATTTGGAAGCGTGTTTAGCTGTATTAAACGGTGTATAATTTATTTTACTTATCATACTGCTAAACAACCTACAGTGTGGGCCAATGAAAACGAAACAAGGCCGATTTCTCATATCTTTGGTTAGTAGGAAAAAAGCGCTCGGACCCGTCGATTTTTATTTCGAGGGAACACATTTTGCGCTTATTTTTAACCCTGTCACCTTAACCCTCTAGGGGGGGGGGTGAGATTCAGTCCTAAATTTTTAAATGGGAAAAGCGGTCGACTGATTTTAAAGAATCTTTTTTTCAACGCTTCCTAGTTTTTTGAATTTGATGCAGTAGTTTTCGAGAAAATAATTTTGAATTTAATAACAAGTCAACATTGAAAAAATAATTGTTTTATCATCTTTAAATTTTTTATTGACCTTTTTTCTTAAAAAACGTCATTCTTTCTAGGCACAGCTTTCAGTTTTTGGTAAGGGTAACCCTACGAAGGGGAGGGGTGATGATTTCAAATAACGAGAACATTTACATTCAAAACTTTCCTTCTATTTTACTTTCTTACTTTTTAATTTTACAAGCGTTCAAAATGTTGGCCCCCTCCTTCCATGCAGTCATGCAGGTTTTGTTCAAAACGGTTTCGGACGTTCTGAAGCATTCCAGGTTTCATGTTCCGACATTCATCAATGATCCGTTGACGTAAATCATTTACAGATTCTGGTTGAGTTTTATAAATTTTACCTTTTAAGTTACCCCACAGGAAAAAATCTAACGGGCTTAAATCTGGTGACCTTGCAGGCCACTCCACTGGTCCTCTTTGTTTGATCCATCTGCCAGAAAACGTTTCATTCAAATACTGACGAACAGCAAAGGCATAGTGGGGAGGTGCCCCATCTTGTTGAAATGTCAACTTATTCGCATTGTAACGGTCATCATGTTCGACAATTTCTGTCAATGCGGGATCGACAGTGTCTTCTAACAATTACAAGTTCATTTGTCCTGTTAGATTTCCTGGTAAAAAAAGGACTAACACACAATCGCCTTTAATTCCAGCCCAGACGTTTAATTTCTCAGGATGTTGAGTGTGAACTTCATGGAATTAATGCGGGTTTTCGTCAGACCAATACCGACAATTATGACGATTAACAGTCTCGTTCACAAAAAACGAACACTCATCTGAGAAACAAATTAATTCCAGCCCAGACGTTTAATTTCTCAGGATGTTGAGTGTGAACTTCATGGAATAAGTGCAGGTTTTCATCAGACCAATACCGACAATTATGACCATTAACAGTCCCGTTCACAAACACTCATCTGAGAAACAAATGTTGAACAACAAGTTCGGGTTATTTATTATCCGTTCACTAATTATATCGCAAAATTCTACACGTCTATCAAAGTCATCTTCATTTAATTCTTGCACAAGATGGATTTTATATGGGTGGAATTTATGGGATTTTAAAATTCTTCGAATGCTCGTACGGCATATGCCAGAAACTGTAGGTAATTGCCTGGTACTTAACGTAGGACCTATATTGAGGTGGCCAAAAGCAGCAATTTGCATTGCTTCGTTTCCCACTATTCGATTAGGAGCGATTCGTTTTTGATTTGCACAGATCCTGTCTCCCTAAACTTAGCAGAAATAACTGCTAACCTTGGACTGATAATATTCTAAACAAGACACTGACAATACTTTTATAATTTTAAAGCGTAAGTAAAAAGTATCCGCAATTTATTGAGTAATAAAAAAGTGACATTTAATGCTTCCTTACTTTTTAAGTTAGATAGGACAGGATTTAAAAACAAAAATACTAAATAAAAAATAGTACTAAAAGTGACAAAGCGTTACTTTCAATTATAGGCCGATCGTGTTTATAAAACGTATTTTTTTGAAAACTACTGCATCAAATTCAAAAACTAGGAAGCTTTGAACAAAGGATTCGATGATCTTTAAAATCAGGTATCAGTCGACCCCCTTTCCCATTTAAGAATATAGGAGTAAAACTCACCCGCCCCTAAGGGGTTGAAGTGACAGGGTTAAAAATAAGCGCAAAATGTGTCCGAGTGATTTTTTCCTACCAATCATATATATGAGAAATCGGCCTTGTTTCGTTTTCATTGGCTCACCACTCACCATGTATATTAAATTTTTAGAACCCTTTTGAAATACTCTTTACAATAATGAATTAAGGGACAATAAAATAAAATTTAATTTTAACCGATCCTGAATATTAAACAATACAATTTGATTTCATATTGAGGTGCGTAGCCAGTTAGCGCGGTTGCCGCGCGTGACCTCTTCGTTATCGTTGCCACGTTGAGGGAATACGAAACTTGTGCGCGCGGCAATGCGAACACTGCCGTGGTCTACCTTTTGAAATCACGTGGTTACCTTTTGAAATTACGTAATATTATCTGCGTTTTCTCTTATTCAATTTGTTAAAGCTTTGAGTAGTATTTTAGTAATTAAAACTTACATAACTTGCTGTTCATCCTAAAATCCGCCATTATAATTCTTATGACCCTAAATCTTAGAAGTCAAATTTAATTTTCGTTTTTTTCTTTCGGTAGGAAATTTAAATAAAATAAATACGAGAACAGCGCAAACAGTGTGCTATGTCTCAATATTTCTGATTTCTGATCGTCCTTGATTAATCATAAATGTTTAAACATTTTTTTATTATTGCTATATAATAATAATAATCTACATAATAGTCCTGGTTGACATATTACTTAATAGTAGATCATGTGTTGATATACAACTTACCTAACCTCTTGTATGCAATAACCGAAGTAAATTAAATGCAATACATTACACAATGTTCATATCTGCGTCATAATCAAGGTGTTAATATTAAAATAAAATATTTGTGAGTAAAAAATATGTTATTTTTTAAAATTGTTACATAAAGATTATATTATTATCATGAATTATTATATTAACATAGGTCAGAAGAAAATATTTGTTTACGATATAATACCATTTAAAAATGTAAAAAAAGGTAATAAAATGTTAAAATCACGAAAACCTTTCTTTTAAAACCGTTTTACGCATACAAGAATTCTAGTGAAATTTATGATAAAAATTATCACCAAAATTTTGATAAAAATTTTCATGGGATTTTTGGTAATAGCACGTTTATTTGTGTTGGATATTTACAATAAATTTAAGTAGAATTATTACTAGAATTTATGTGCTGCTCATGCGCACAAATGCTAATTTTATAAACAACTGTGGGATTAGTTTAACATAACGTAAAAACGCGGAAAATTAATAAATAAAAAAAGGTTTCTAAATTATGTCAGATATAGATAAACGGGAGTTGTTACAGTTAGCTGGTTCCTTTTTACTTTATGAAATAATTTTCAGTGACATCACCGATCCCGAAAAAAGTTCTGCGTCCATTTTTCCGCAATTTCTCGAAAATGTAGAACATGTTTATTATTTTTATTGCGAAAATTCTAGTAAAAATAATTAATTTTGTAATGCACAAAATAATTATTAAGTAAATTTTTGGCACAATTATGGCAATAATTTTCGGAATAATTTTCGTATGTGTAAAACGGTCCTTAGACATCGCTGTAGTTTCCACACGAGTTATTGTGAAATTTTTTAATCGAATCTACATTATATATGTTTATCTATTATGTTTCGGAAGATTAGTAGCAAATTACCTTTAATTGTCTACTCTACAGGAATAAATTTGGAGTTTGTTTGGTAGTAATCCTGTTATTAAAACAATTATCATTATCTGCAGGAGTATGTTCTCATCTAAAATGTTGCCAATCTAAAGTTTAGCTAATAAACGAGTTAGTGACATAATTCTAGACTATTTTACTAAGCTTGTTGGAGATGTAGTGCCGTCTTGGTGCCTCTCCTTTTTAGAGATTATAACTGATCCTAGAAAATACTTTCGGAGCAATAATACCAGGCTTTTACTCTTTGTATTTAATTTAGGTGCTTTTTATTCAAATAATAATAATAGGAATAAAGTGTATTTTTTAACTTTTTACAGTATATGTTACATACTATTTAAAAGATTACAAGGTACCTTACTCAATGCGATTATAGAGACTTAAAAACAAAATTAATACGTCTAAGAATGCTTCGCAAAAAAAAATGGAAGGTTTTTAGTAACATATGCCTTTCATAAATCATAATTTTATTTATGGGTAATGAGAAAATTATAGTATAAAATATAATCGGAATCTCGTCTTCTAATCTTATTTGTCTACAGTTTACAAAATTGTCTTTCTATGTTAATTTTTCATAGAACAGTTATTAGAATATTTGACCTGGGATGACATGATTATGTTTAAGATAAAATTACTAGTTCGTAGGTACGCGTATTTTCTTTGTATTATATTCATACCTAATTTATGTAAACAAGTAATATATTTTGATGTGTATAGAAAAAGATATTATAAAACTGCTTTTTCTGTTATAATAATTTATTAACCTTTTCCCATTAATCCTAAAAGAAATGATGTACATCATCAATTTTACCTCATTACATTTTTAAAAAATGATCATATATTTATTTCTTTTGCGTATGTGTATACTCGTATATGGGAAAACATATTTTGAAAGAATTGTGCACAATAGTAGGTAATTTTAACTTTCCTACAATAGGTTGGCATTCAATAAATAATGAGCGTTTTTATGAACCAAAACATATAGAGAAAAAATATTCAAAAATGATTGATTGCTTGTCATCCTTTGAACTGATGCAGTTTATTTAAAGTTTTTAATAATAATAATAAATTGTTGGTTTGGTCTTCTGTAATCAAGATTGTATAGAGTCCATTGCGCATTCTGAAAATGCGATGGTAGTAGAAGATTTGCACCACCAGCCTTAGAATTTAATGTTAATAAAAATATATCTAAAGGTCTTCGTCATACGCGAGCATTTTATGATTTCGCAAAAATTAATGATGAAATTTTGCGCACCAATTGGTTAAGGCTTTAATGATAAAAGTATCGATTGTGTGACTGATATTTTTATGATAAGCTAAATAATATGGATAGAAATATTCCTAAGTATAAAGTTGGAGGTGGATTTACTGTTTATTTTAAAAGAGAAACAATCTTAAAAGTATTATAAAAAATCGAGCTTATAAAAATTTTAGGATATACAAGGATCAAAATCACTACTTAAATTTTTCCAATTTGGGCGGCGTTCCAAGCAAATGATGCGAAGCGATTACTATGATTATGTACAAAGTATTGAGAGTAATATTTCCGGTAATATAAAAAAATTTTTGGAAATTTGTAAAACAAAATGAAAAGTACAGGTGCTGTTCCCAGTTCGGTATTATATGAAGTTATTATGTCCAGTCACATTTTCAGGAGCTTTTTTTCTTCAACATGCTTGATGACTTTAGAATAAGTGAGAAAGATATTAAAATATCATGAACTCACTTGATGTTAATAAATTCACTGGCCCGGATGACATACCGGTATTGCTTAAAAAGTCATGTAAGAATTTAGTTAAACCCTCAGACGAAAGAAAGAAAAGACTTAACATTTCATTCATAAGTGACACTTTGTTTTGTCCGACATTATCAATAAAATCATATAAGGGGAAAAAAAGGTAGAAGATAAATTAGGACTGATCAAGGCAACATTTAGGAGCCTTGCAGTTTCGACCAGTGGCGTATGGTTTATGTTGAAGTTTGATTAGATATAAATTTATTAAAAATATTAATTTTTAAACGTTCTAATTATGGTGATCTTTTTTAAATTTTTGTTTTTAAAAAAAAATTGATTAGCAACATAAATAGTTATAAAATA